>PGTU02015414.1:0-19757 GCA_002896215.2 Cicer echinospermum | reverse complement strand
AAGAATATACATAAGATAAAACAAAAGAAATGGGTGGAAGACCCGACTTGGTTGCTAGTAATTCAATGGTAAAGAAAAAAAAAGAATATACATAAGATAAAACAAAAGAAATGGGTGAGAGACCCAACTTGGTTACTAGTAATTCCAAGGTAGACTGTATTAACTTCTCATGCGATAATCCGATCCATATTGTTCATTTTGTCTTTTCGAGTATATATTCTTTGTTCTTGTTTTTCTTCTTCTCTCAAGTCGCCCTTTTGGGTTTTTAACCTAACAGATATTTTTGTGCACCCTAATTTTTGTCCAGGTTGCCCTTTCAGGTTTTCAACCTAGCGGTTTTTTTTTACCTAGTTTTTGTCTAGGTTGCCCTTTCAGGTTTTCAACCTAGCGGGTTTTTTATTTATTTTTACCATAGTTTTTGCCTAGGTCGCCCTTTCAGGTTTTCAACCTAACGGGTATTCATTATTTAAGCATAATACTTTTTTACGGCGTCTGAGTTTACAAGAAGAGCTAAATCTTTTCCATCCATATTCGTAAGGATCAAAGCTCCACTTGAGAAAGCTTTCTTCACGACGTATGGTCCCTCATAGTTAGGAGTCCATTTCCCACGATAATCCTTTTGAATGGGTAAGATTTTTTTCAGCACCAGATCACCTTCCTGGAATTCTCGAGGATATATTTTTTTCTCATACGCTTTCTTCAGTCTTTTCTGATATAATTGCCCATGACATAAGGCCGCCAACCTTTTTTCTTCAATCAAATTCAATTGATCAAAACGTGTTTGTACCCATTCCGACTCCTCTAGTTTAGATTCCATTAATACTCTTAGCGAGGGGATTTCTACTTCAATAGGTAGCACAACCTCCATCCCATATACTAAGGAAAAAGGGGTTCCCCCAGTTGAAGTGTGTACCGAAGTACGATACCCATGTAGTGCAAATGGCAACATCTCATGCCAATCTTTGTATGTTATAACCAATTTCTGAATGATTTTTTTGATGTTTTTATTTGCTGCTTCAACTGCACCATTCATTTTTGGTCTGTAGGGGGACGAGTTGTGGTGTTGAATTTTAAAGGTGACACACAATTCATCCATCATTTTGTTATTTAGATTTGTGGCATTGTCAGTAATGATCTTGCTTGGTAGACCATAACGACATATTAATTCCCTTTTTATAAATTTGACTACCACATTTTTGGTTACATTGGCGTATGAAGCTGCCTCTACCCACTTGGTAAAGTAATCAATTGCCACCAAGATGAAGCGATGTCCATTTGATGCTTTCGGTTCGATCATTCCGATGACGTCTATGCCCCACATTGAGAATGGCCAGGGCGCTGAAAGGGTGTTCAGGGGCACTGGTGGGGCGTGGATATTATCAGCATATATTTGACACTTATAACATTTCTTTACATAATTATAACAATCTTTTTCTAGGGTGAGCCAATAATATCCGGCCCGAAGAATCTTTCTAGACATGGCGTGTCCATTCATATGGATCCCATAAGAGCCATCGTGGATATCTTGTAGAATTTCCTTCGCCTCATTAACATCAACACATCTGAGGAGTACCATATCGTGATTCCTCTTATACAAAATATTTTCGTTCACAAAAAAGCTCGCGGATAACCGTCTCAAAGTTCTTTTCTCATTCTCCGATATTCCGGGAGGATATTCTCTATTTATAAGATAATGTTTGATGTCGTGATACCACGGTTTTCCGTCAGTTTCTTCTTCCATGACATGGCAGTAGGCTGGATAATCTCGACTCTCCATTTTAATTGATGGGATTTCATCGTTTCGATTTATTTGGAACATAGATGATAAAGTAGCCAAAGCATCAGCCAATTGATTGTCTTCTCGAGGGACATGGTGAAACGTGATTTTGTCAAATTCTAAAGACAATTCTTTTATGTAGGTAAAATAAGGTATTAACTTCTTATCTCGAGTTTCCCATTCTTGGTTAAGCTGATTAATGACTAGGGCTGAATCTCCATATACTTCTAGAACTTTTGCTTTTGATTCCAAAGCCGCCAAAACTCCCATGGCGCAAGCTTCATATTCTGCCATATTATTGGTACAATCAAAACACAATCGCGCCGTGATAGGTATGAACTTCTTTTTTGGAGATATTAAAACAACCCCAATCCCATGCCCCATTATGTTTGAGGCCCCGTCGAACAACAAGGTCCATTTTCCATCATCATATTCTTCAGACAAAACCATGATACTTTCGTCTGGGAATTCACATTGCATTGATTTATAATCATCAACAGGTTGATTAGCTAGATAATCTGCTAAGGCACTCCCTTTGATGGCTTTCTGAGTAACATATGTAATATCATATTCTGATAACATCACCTGCCATCGAGCAATTCGCCCTGTGAGAGCGGGCTTTTCAAAAATGTACTTGATTGGATCCATTTTGGATATCAAATAAGTTGTATGGCAAAGCATGTATTGCCTCAAGCGATGAGCCGCCCAGGCTAAGGCACAACAAGTACGTTCTAACATTGTATATCTTGTTTCAACATCTGTAAATTTTTTACTTAGATAATAAATGGCATGCTCCTTTTTTCCTGTTTCATCATGTTGCCCCAGTACGCATCCCATGGCCCCGTCGAGGACTGTAAGATACATAATCAAGGGTCGGCCCAGAACTGGTGGGGCTAGAATTGGAGGATTTTGCAAATACTGTCGGATTTTTTCAAATGCATTTTGACATTCTTGGTTCCACACAACTGTTTGATTTTTCCGTAAAAGTTTAAATATCGGTTCACAAGTAGCAGTTAGTTGTGATATAAATCTTGAAATATAATTTAGTCTCCCAAGAAAACCGCGAACTTCTTTTTCTGTACTCGGGGGAGGCATTTCTGCAATGGCTCGAATCTTATCGGGATCAACCTCTATTCCTCTCTGACTAACCACAAATCCCAATACTTTGCCCGATCTCACCCCAAAAGTGCATTTGGAGGGGTTGAGCTTTAGCTTAAACTTTCTAAGTCTTTTGAAGAGTTTCTTTAGATCAATAATATGTTCTTCTTCTGTTTGTGACTTAGCGATCATGTCGTCTACATAAACTTCGACCTCTTTATGTATCATGTCATGGAATAGGGTTACCATAGCTCTTTGGTAGGTCGCTCCAGCGTTCTTCAGACCAAAAGGCATTACTTTGTAACAAAATGTTCCCCAAGGAGTGGTGAAAGTCGTTTTTTCCATATCTTCAGCTGCCATCTTAATTTGATTATACCCAGAGAAACCATCCATAAAAGAGAAGAGTGAATGGCGAGCCGTATTATCAACCAAAATATCGATGTGAGGTAACGGGAAATCATCTTTAGGACTAGCTTTATTAAGGTCCCTATAATCGACACACATTCGTACTTTGCCATCCTTTTTTGGCACTGGGACAATATTGGCTATCCATTGGGGATAATTTGCCACAGCGAGGAATCCTGCGTCAAATTGTTTTTGTATTTCTTCCCTGATTTTTAATGACATATCAGGCTTCATTCGCCTTAATTTTTGTTTCACCGGAGAAGAATCGGGTTTTAAAGGCAATTTTTGCTCCACTATGCTAGTATCCAATCCAGGCATATCCTGATATGACCAGGCAAAAACATCTTTGTATTCATGTAAGAGTTGGATTAGTTTGTGATATACTTCTTTCTTTAAGATGGTGCCAACCTTAATTTCTTTCCTTCCTTCTTCAGTCCCTAGATTAACAATTTCTATCGGTTCCTCAAAGGGCATGATACCCTGAGTTTCCCGTTCTACCGCTCTTAACAAATCTAGAGGGGGTTCATAATCTTCTTCATTATCTTTTTCTGTTTGACTAACAAGATGGTTAAGATTATGCAACGAGATCTTAGTACAGTCGTCTGTGAATGAACTATTCCCAAATCTGCAGGATTCAAGGCTAGGATAAGGAGAAAGAAGGAGAAGAGAAAAAAAAATTAAAAAATAAAAAAAGAAATAAAAAAAAATGGGAAGAATAATCACATTATGAAAGTGCATAAGAAAGAACAATAAGAAAACAAAAATTGAGAATGCATTTATTGAAATTCCAAAGTATTTGGGAAAAATACAACATTGATCCATCCTAAATATAATTAAACCATCTTAAGGTCTAGTAACAGTTAATTAATGCTTTTAGAATTACATTGAGAGTTGCATTAAAATATCATAGGTGACTTGACTTACTTTCCAATTTCCTGCATTTCTGCCCCTACACCACACGGGCGAATCCAATTGGCATCCCCATCAACATGTCATCTTCAGCGCCGCAATATGGATTTCACCTTGTTGGTCTTGCCACTTTGGGAAACTCCGTCGCGATGCACAGATGGAATCCTTTTGATTCTTGGCTCTCGATTTTCAATTCGCAGCTAAATCTTTTTTTCTTTTTTCTCTTTGACCAATCTCCGTTTGTCATCCCTGGTGGGTTTGTAACCTAAACCCCACTTATCTCTATTTTCAGGAAGTTCCACCGGTTCTTGAGCCATTCTTCATCCTTCCCCAACCCGTGCACGGATGGTGTCCTCTACCTCAAACATGAACTTAGCCACCATAATACAGTGTTGGACATATGTAGTTCTATAGGTGTCGTTCGACATAAGCAGTGTCCACAATTCTAGTGTGGAGGCGGTTTCTAGAGCGTCTTTTGTTGTCTCACATAAGGTGTGGTGGACAAATTACTCACCAACAAATCTCATTCTCCTGATACGATAACCAATTTGTCATTTATCATATACTTCGGGCTTGGTGTAAGGTGATGGGCACTACGCCGGCAGAAGAATGGATCCATGGCCTCCCAATAAGCAACTATAAGCGGGTACAATATCCATCACCGTGAAACGTGATTTCGAATGTGACCGGGCCCTATTGAATTGGGGAGATCGATTTCCCCCATTACTCTCTGCGACTCCCGTCGAAGCTCCAACAACCATTGGACTTGTCTCAATATGTACCATCACAAGGTAGTTTTGCTAATGTTTGATTTGGATATGACATTTCAGTGAGGAGCCATTGTCAATGAGACTCTTGACATTATATGGTCGAGGCACATTACTGATATGTGTTAGTGCTTATATTATGCCCTCTCCCTTCGCGTCGGCGCAACTCATCATCTGTGAAAGTTAGGATTGTTGGCTGTGAGTTATTTATGATGCCTCCAAATTTGTCACGGTGATGTCAGTGAGAGTGACATGAGCCTCATTTAGTATTTTCATACAATAGCTTCCGGTGGGACTCAGAATTCATCAATAGGGATAACAATGAAATCCTTGTAGGAGTATGGTTGAGTTGGTCGACTATTTTATATCACTCTGTTTGATGATTTTGAGAAATTCCTGAACTTTTTCATTAGAAACCTCATTTTCCACTTCTCATTTTCGACTTTCTTTTCTTCTTTATCTGTGTATGCCTTCTCAAAATACCACCCCTCATTTCTCTTTGTTGATTTTTCCTGGGAGCATATCCGATCATTTCTAGTCATTCCTCCTATTCTTGAAACGTTTTGTGCAGCGGTGGTTAGAGCTAGAAACATCTTTGTCCCTTCTGTTTAGCTAGATGTACCTCTGCATTATAGTTCCAAGGTACGGCTTTGTTTCTTTATATGAATTAAAGGGCTTGGTATTTGAACTATTAAGGTCCTCAAATCATCGGGCATTCATACTTTCCTCCTTAGTGAAATGAATAACCAATGGCTTTGGATGGTTATGCCAAGTTTTCTTCTGATTGGGTTGCAATCATACCGTCATCCTTTTCCCAACGACCTATTTGAAATGGTGCCCATGTTTATCAATTTTTGAAGTTCTTTTTTGAACTCGCGTAGCATTTTCTATGGAATGATCTTCATTGAGTGGAAATTGCATCTTGCATTCCATCGGCATTTCCTTGGATTAACCCAAATTTACATAACTCAGAGAAAATCATTTCCCATCGGGCCTTAATTTTCTCGACCTCCCTTATTACTTGCGTGATTTTCTTCGAATTGGCTTTCACTATTGGCCCACCATGACTGGTAGAGGATTATTCTTCACGCTAGGCTCGTTTCTTTAAAATTCAACCATCCAGCCTTAAGCAAATCGTGCACCTTAAAATTTAAAGCTAAGCAGTATTTCATTAGAGTGTCCTACAGCCCCAGAGTGTAATCACACACGCATTTGAGTCATATCCTTTTGGATAGGGTGGTTCTATAGTTTTCCCGGACATAGTGCAACCATAGAATTGACCTAACCAGATGCGGTGATTAACTCTGCATAAGTCATAGGGATTTTGGGTCGAAAATGTACGAAACTCCTCCCAGATAGTTTTTCCCTGACTTTCATATGAATCTTGATTCCCTGTGTAGTTGTTGATTTAGAGTACCTGAGATTTGTGAAGTTGCAGCAGCGTAAGGGCGACGCACGAAAGAAATTAGCTGGGTTTGACGCCACAAAATGGCTTTCTCCTCCTTTTTCTTATTCGCACCTGCGGGCAACTTTTTTGTGTTATTTAATCCGGTATAGCCAGAAGCAATCTTTCCGCTTTTCAATCCCATTTCTACTCTTTCACCTATGATGACGAGATCCGAAAAATTTGATGAAACGCTTCCTATCATTTTGTCATAAAAACGGAGGTTGAAGAGTGTTTATGAACATGGTCACCATTCTTTTTCATATAGGGGGGGTTCAACCTGGAGCTAGTTCTCTCCATCGTTGGGCATATTCCTTGAATGTTTCATTGCCTCGTTTTGTCATATTTGCAGCTGGATTCTATCAGGAGCCATGTCGAGATTATATTTGTAGTGTTTTCAAAAAGGCATCCACCAGATCTTCCAAGAGCTATTATGAGGCTTGCTCAAGGTGCATATACCAACTCAGGGAAGCTCCTGTCAAACTGTCTTGAAAGAAGTGGATTAGCAGTTTTTCGTCATGGGCGCAAAAACCCATTTTCGACAATACATAATAAGATGGTTCTTGGGGCATGTAGTTCCCTTAAATTCGTCGAATTCAGCAATTTGAATTTCGGAGGTATTATAACATCAGAAACAAGGCATAGGTCTGAAGCATCAAATCCATAATTGTTCCCCCTTCGACAACTCTCAAGCGTTCTTCAAGGCTTGCCATTTTTCTTGGGATTGATTGCTCTCGAGCGGTCGAGATTCATGGTGTATGTTTAACATCACCGGCTTAGCTTCGTAGATTTTCTTGCGATGAAGAGCCAAGGAAAGCCCGAAGTAAGGGGTGAAGGTTGCACTTGAGGGAACTCGCCGTTACCATGTTGTGGATTTGTAGCCACGACCAATGTATTGTGTTGGAGATGAGTGTCTATGTTTGGGGTATAACCTGGAGGAAGACCATAAGGTGGGAAATTGTTGTGCCTTCCCTTCTTGATAATTGGTGAAAGGTGTTGGAACGACGCCAGTGGTGAACAAGAGTGTTGGCACACCTCCTCATCTACCAAAGATTCCCATCATTTCTGTTTCCGAGTGCTTGTAAAATCTCCAAGATCTTGGTCATTTGCCCCTTGAGCTGGTTCACATCTTCTCTTTATTTCTGTTTGCTCTAGCTCATCCATGATTTTGACTGGATCGTGTCCGATAACGGTGTGTTCGTAAACACCAAATTTTTGTTTGTTGTGTTATTTTTCTGTGAAAGAATATGGCATGAGTATTGCAATGTGATGTATGAAAAATGTAATTGTGCATGAATGTTAAAGACATATTTATGCCTTGTTTGTGAATATCTTACCAATAAAGAGAGAGCATGGAATCAAAAGTGGGGCCAAAATTAAATTATTAAGAAAAGTAAAATACAAGTTTTGCCACAAAACGAAAGTAGAATCTAAACACGAAATTTAAAAATTTAATGAGCCATAATTTTTTCATTTGCTCGATTAAACTTTACAATGTTCATAAAAATGGAGATCTCTTGAGGGGTAGAGAGAGGATTACACCATCCCCGTCAGCAGCTCTTAATAATGTGGAATTTCTCGATAGCAGAGTTGGTCAAATAAACTAGTTTGGAGAAACGATCCATCCAAAACATTCCTTCTTGAACAAGTGTCTCGATAGTGTCTTTTTGTGTATACATCTCGTCTTCTTTTCTTGCAGTTCAACTCGGTATGCTTCGATGATCTCTTCTTGGCATTGCCTATTCTATCATGATCTTGTTTTCACATTCCGCTCTTACCCTCTCTATTTGTTGCTTCAGATTTTCTTCTTGCCGACGGATGATTTCATGCTTTTCCTCAGATTTCTTTAGCAACTCTTTAAGCCTAAGACCTTCAATCACTGCATCATCCCTTTCTTGACGTCTGAGCCTTAATCTTCAATCGCACCCCGCAAACAGATTCGAGTTCTCTCTTGCTTTCTTCTTCCTCTCTTGCTCTTTTTTGTTACTTTCTCAAGGAAAAGGATTGTTGGGTATTCTTATTACTCCATTATCTCTATAAGCCTGGTGAGCCATCTCCCAATTCTTTTTGTAATTTTCAATTTCTTGTCCTTTGAGAGCTAAGTCGACCTCTAAATCTTCAGTGCTAAAAAAAGGTTTGTTGTTATACCTTGGGATAATGATGGTGCTGTGATGAAAGGCAATTGACCTCTAATGCCCTCCTTTTCACCAATTATGATTATTCCTTCCTTATACGACAACTTCTAGGCCCTAATTCTTGTCCTCTTCTAACAACATCTTCCCAAGACTTACGTATTCTTCTCAAACAAGCTAGCATCATAACCATCTCGTCCATGAATAACAAAAGATTTTGTTACATCCATTATTGTCGTTTTTTCATAGGATAACCCAATTGTCTCAATGCGACATAGGGGACTATAATTTATACACCCTTTGGTTCCCATGAGGGGAACATCTACGAAAAACACCGCATCTACAAATTCACTTCATTATATTATCTTGACTCCATGAAGTACCATTGAATCGTTCTTTCGTTGAGATTTGCTAGAACGTTGTGGCCCATTCCTTTTTGCTCTTAGTTTTTAATTGATGCATGTCTTGAAAAATATGTTTGACAAACCAAAAAATAGAGTATTGGCGAGGCAACAATGGATTAGGCCCCCTCTTTCTCATGGACGGAAGTCGAGCGTGCAGTAAACGTCAGCCAAAACTGCCAGTACTGGATTCTCCCTCTATGCTTCGTAAGCCAAAAAGACGTCTTATCGCCATGAAATCCACAAATCCTTAACAGTTGGAAATAAAAACAATTCCATATATAATTAAGGCCAGCACATCCATGAAGGTGTCCCATTTTCCATCTCTGCTAAGTTTACTGCTTTCTCCTCAAGATATTATATATTGGGTGCTCCAATCAAATTATCTTTGTTGGTTCTATTGTCTTCTATTTCCTTTATAGGGATATCAAACGTTTCAGCAATTGTTTTCAGTGAGGGATAGTGTTCCATGTATTGGTAAGGTTTACTCCCCTTCATCGGATATCCCATTATTCGTTCGAACTCTTCCAACGTTGGGGCCAACTGAAAGTCCTTAAAAGTGAAACACCTAAAAGGAGGATCATAGAATTGGGCCAACGCCGTAAGGGCATCCACTTGTACATTAACTTCAAGTAAATCAAGAATCTTACCGAATTTCCCCATAAAGATTACACATTGTACTTTCTTCAACTTCCGAGCAAGATTCTTAATGTTGTTCACATCAGGTTTAAGAACTCTCAATGGCAAGGTCTTTCTTAATGGAGTAATATTTGAGCCACCATTTGATCCCATATTTCCTGTGGTCAAAGTTATTCACAACAAGCCTTAATTTTTTATGGGTTTTGAAAATGATGAGATAATGATTTTTCAAAAGTAACCATGATAAAGACTATGATGCAAACAAACAAAAAAAATGATGATGAGGAAGAGAGAAAAAAAAAACTTGGGTATACTAGCGGGTAGTGAACATGACATAGTGTAAGATTTTCGTATGTACGTGCGATTTATACTATTTTTCCATGTGAACCTTTACTAAGGTAGCTCTATAGTTCTAAATTGGTTCCTAGAGCACACAACTCAGTTCTAAAATGGAAATATTATAGAAAAAGGTCAACTCTAGGTGAGACTTTCATGACAACCAAACAAGATGTACATCCAGAAGATTATCATTACACAGTCTCGAACTTATCTTAGGTTGCACTCAGCCCGGGGTATAGAGCCCACTCAAAAGTGTGTGAATCGTGTTAGGGTGTATAGAAAAAAAATAAAATAAATAATAATCACAATAAAAATAAATTGACAAAATACATATAATTATATCAACAATATGACAAAAAAAAAACAATAGGGGTAATATAAATAAAAATAATAAAAAAACTATATATAATTAATTAGATTGGGCTTGACTCTCAAATTGTCCCCAGCGGAGTCGCCAGCTGTCGCGTCGGTTTGTCCGCGAAAAAAAAGAGTCGCCACCAATTTTATTTTTATTAAAGGAAAAATTGGATAAAACCTAAAATAATATTTTGAATAAAAAATTTGGATTCGGGAGTCGGTTACGAGTAGGGAAGTATTATCGTCCTACAACGTCCGTTAAAACGGTTACCCCAAAAAGAATAATAAAAAAATTAAAATTATTTACATTTATGAAAGAAAAAAAAATATTTGTTTTATTAATTTGGTTTGACAAGGGAAGACCTCGCTCCTACGTATCCCCAGGTGCAATAGGGAAATCAAAACACACGTAGTTCTTGGGTAGAAAATATTTATGTGTTGACCGATTTTATATTATTTTTATTTATATATGTATCAAAAATAGTAATAATGATGATAATAATAATAATAATAATAATAATAATAATAATAATAATAATAATATTTATTAATGGATTATATTTTCTATATTTGTTTTAAAGTAAAGAAAAAAAATTAATTCTTCTTTTAAAACAATAACGTAATGTGGCGGTAAGTGAACGAGACAGATGGACACGACGGTGAAACAATCTGTTAAATTATTTGCTCGTACGTTGTTGGATATGTCGCGACACAAAGGCCACCCACGATTGAGAGTGAGTAATATGGTGCGGCGAGCGAGGATGAATTTCATCCGGCGGCCGCGACCATTAATTCTAATCCTAAGGAGCGAAAATATTTATCTATTGTTATGATTTTTTTTTAGTTGATAAAGACGTATTATGAATATTATATTACAATATGGTGAAATTTATTTTTTCGGCCTATAACATCAATTAGTTATATTTTTTATTATTATTTTTTTTGTTGCAAAGAAAACAATTTTAGGATTAAACGATTCTTTTAAAAAAAATAAAAGCTTTACACATGAGTTTTACTTTTTACAAACAGGAAAAAAAAATAGAAAGCGAAATAAGATATATATATAAAAAAAAAAAAAAGATGCAAAAAACAAAACAAAGACTAATAAACAGAAAATTAGAGAGGGAAAAAAAAATATAAGAAAAATGATACCTTACTCCTGAATTGTTGTTTTGCTAGACTGGTTGTTTCAAGACCAAATTTTTTCCTTCTCTTTTGCCAACTAATCTCTCTCTTTTTTATGTGCTCTCAATTTGTGTTTTCAATTGTGCTCCATTTTGTCTTCTTGTGGCCGACTATTTATAGACTTTAGGATATAGATTTCAAAAGACAAAAGAATAATTGTCAATTGATTACCATTAATCTATTTTTGTTGGTTTCTTTTCTTTTAATTGGCCACAATTATACCGATTCTTATTGCTATTGATTCATTTCTTCGGTTTTCTTTTCTATTCAATTGATCACCATTATTCTGATTTTTATGACCATCAATCAATTTATTTTTGGTTTTTTTTTCATTTATTTTGATCATCATTGCATTGATTTTTATGACCATCAATTTATTTCTTTTCAATTTTTCATTTATTTTGATCATCATTGCATCGATTTTTATGACCATCAATTCATTTCTTTTCAATTTCCTTTATTTTTATTTCTTATTATTATTTTTATATTTTAGAAAATAGTTTGAACAAAAATTAGAGGCAAACAAGAACCGAAAACACTTGTGATTGTTAAAAGCTTATATCCATAATTATTTATTTTTATTTTTATATTTATTCATATATATTTACATATTTATTATTATTATTATTTCCTTTTTTAATAAAAAGTAAAAATCGGACAGAATTAGGTGTCAACACTAATCATCTATAACTTCATCATTATAAATTTTTCGATACAATATCTCAAAAACCCACATACCTTTCTTCGTCCATCCAGTTACTGAAATGATCATTTCAAATCTCCACGTTTGACTTCCCAAGACCAACAACTAAACCATAAATTAGTTGTTACATTTCTTCTTTTTAACTTTCTATCCTCGAATAAGATTCTAAAATTTGATCCTCAAAATCTCCAAACACTTCCATTCTTAACATGAATTATTTATCACTTGCCCGCCTCAACTCCTTCGATTATGAAAGTTTTAAGCATCAATTGGTCCTTCATCCAACCTTGCGGATTTTAAATCATCAACTAAAAAAATCAACCATCTTAGGGTCCCAAATCAAATCTCGAATAATCCTTCTGACCTATCAAAATATTAACATCCTCTTAGTAATTCCCATCCTTTAATAGACTCTCAAAACTTATATTACCGCCATCTAGAAGTATTCTCGTACTCGATACTTCAAATTCCACTTAATGGTAACATAGAGTTCAATACATCAAGGCCTAACTCATCTCGAAGGCCCGTAAATCATAATTGTACCGCCTATCGCAGGCCAAAGTACCAATTACCGAGGTGCCACCTATCACGGGTCAGCACGATTTACTAAAAAGCGTAAATAGTAAACGTACCACCTATCACGGGTCAGTACTGTTTACCGAGGTGCCACCTATCACAGGTCAGCACGATTTACTAAAAGAAAAAGCGTAAGTCATAAACGTACCGCCTATCACATGCCAAGGTACTGTTTACCGAGGTGCCACCTATCACGGGTCAGCATAACTTACCAAAAACGTAAATCGTAAACGTACCGCCTATCACAGGCCAAAGTACTATTTACCGAGGTGCCACCTATCACGGGTCAGCACGATTTACCAAAATGAAATGCATGAGCATACACTGACTCCATCCACAACAATCGTTAACCAAATGCAGATATTAAAAGATTCCCCATTTTTAATACTCATTTAACTTAAACGATTTTCACAACAAACATTAAGCAAACAAAAATATTAAGAGATTCCCCATTCTTAATACTTTTTTAACTTAAACGATTTTCAAAACAAACATTAAGTAAACAAAACATTAAGAGATTCCCCATTCTTAATACTCATTTAACTTAAACGATTTTCCAAAACAAACATTAAGTAAACAAAACATTAAGAGATTTCCCATTCTTAATACTCATTTAACTTAAACGATTTTCCAAAACAACCATTAAGTAAACAAGACATTAAGAGATTCCCCATTCTTAATACTCATTTAACTTAAACGATTTTCTCAAACACACATTAAGTAAACTGAGATATTAAAATATTCCCCATTTTTAATACTCGTTTAACTCTAATGGTTTTCACGCCAACATTAGGTAAACATAGACATTAAGAGATTCCCCATTCTGTCTTTGGATTAGCATTTAGGTCATATTCAACCCCCTTGCCTTATTCTTGTCCAATAAGGGTTTTTAACCAATCACGTGCATCCAATAGTTATGTTTGTGTCATTGGATTAACATTTAGATCATTTTCGTCTTCCCTAGGCTTATTCTAATCCAACTAGGATTTTTAACAAATCTTGTGCATCCAATAGGCGTGTTTGTGCCATTGTACTAATATTTAGGTCATTTTCGTCCTCTGTTGACTTATTCTAGTCCAATTAGGGGTTTTAACCAATCTTGTGCATCCTATAAGTTCATTTGTGTCATTGGGTTATCATTTAGGTCATTTTTGTCTTCCCTAGGCTTATTCTAGTCCATTTAGGGTTTTTAACCACTCTTGTGCATCCGATAGTTATGTTTTTGTCATTGGATTAACATTTAGGTCATTATCGTCCTCTAAAGGCTTATTCTAGTCCAATTAAGGTTTTTAACCAATTTTGTGCATCCAATAGGTGTATTTGTGGCACTGGATGAGTATTTAGGTTATTTTCATCCTCCCTAGGCTTATTCTAGTCCAATTAAGGTTTTTAACAAATTTTGTGCATCCAATAGGTGTATTTGTGTCATTTGATGAATATTTAGGTCATTTTCATCCTCCCTAGGCTTATTCTAGTCCAATTAAGGTTTTTAACAAATTTTGTGCATCCAATAGGTGTATTTGTGTCATTTGATGAATATTTAGGTCATTTTCATCCTCCCTGGGCTTATTATAGTCCATGTCCCATTTAGGGTTTTTAATCATTTGTGATCGAAGTGGGTGTGTTGTGTAGTTGTTAATAGTTAGGTTACTTTCATCTCCCTTGGCATTTTGTAGTCCATTTATAGGTTTTTGTCAATAGATTGGATTACATTTATGTCTTTTCGTCATCCCTAGCGCTGTATTCTAGTCCAATTAGGATTTTATCCCAATATGTGCCATCCAATAGGTTGTAAGAAAAAACTAATAAAAAAATAGTGTGTCAATAAGAGTAAACAATTTAAGGATTACATTCTACAATACCCTCCTCATTACGGACATACATACTACTAACGCGATCCAAATTAATATTATCAACAACCAAAATCTGTTCAATCACAAATCCGGCGTGTTTGCTATAGATACTATTGACATGAAATTAACATGTATGCCCATCAGTTTTCTATCGGCTCCATAGGACTAGTATTCTAAGCTGCCAATATAGGTATTTTTTAACAATCACCAAATTCATTGTGCAACCAACGACACTCCAAACAAACAACAGTCCTATCATTTGTGGCATTAGATTAATCATTTATGAATGTATACATATCCAATCTGGATAAATAATCGCCTCTTATGCGAGAACAAGACCAATTAGGTAGCGTGATGGTAGTGATAAGAACTGAATCATTTGACTCAGACAGTGTCTACTATTCCCTAATGTCCCAGCACATGTGTATATATTCCGTGTATTTAGAGAGGATTTAGGTGGGTTACCATTTAACACAGAATTTGTGTTGATGCGACCTCCTCAATTGTGGTAGCATGAGTATTATGTAGTCAATTTAGCCAAGGGAAGGATGAATTAAAAACTAAGATTCTTAGAACTTCGGTAGTTTATCCCTCCCTAAGCATACAGCGAACATTACTATCTATTCGTTCAATTTTAGGTGATGTCCTGTAATGGATTCTCTGAAGTCATCAGTGACAATACAATAAAGATTCTATTTGTCAAAAAGAGAAATTAAATAATATTAGGTCATAGTCCTCCCATCAGATCAGGCGTCTTTAAGGCTAAGAGTTCCGGATAAGGTCTCGAGCTTAGCGTAAGAGTTCTTTCTAAAACAAACAACATCTTAATTAGTGACCAATACACCATATGGTGGGATTGCGCTTTGAATGAGTGTCATGTGGAGTAAAATATTAATCCGCGCTTAAATGTTAACCTCCTTAAGCGACATATAGCCACACGTAGGGCATTTATCGGTGTGTATCCATTGAGAGAAGTTATGTCTGACCTAAATGTCAGTCCGAGTAAGACACCAAACACAACACTTATCTTTTGTGCATTCCAAAATGACACAGACGTTCATTTGTGTAGTAAGTCAAACCTTTGTTTGACCAAAGTATAAACATTTATGGTTAGCCATTTCTCTAGGTGGCCTCGCTAGAGAGCCGGAAAATTAATCATTAGTGCACACCAAAATCATGGTGGTTTTTCATTCCTCAAACTCAGACCTATCCAATACTAGAATCCAGTCTGAGTTACCTGAATCACTTCCATAAGATATTTGTGTTCAATTGAACAGTATATAACCCCTATAATATTATCTTGGATCATTCTTCTGATGACTCTACACTCCTATGGAGCGATGTAATGCGTAGTACCAAGTATATGAGAGGATCTTAAATTAACTCTATAATCCTATGTCAAATACCGAACTAGTATGTGAACGTATGTAGTGTTATATTGGATTAACATTTACGTCATTTTGAGCTCCATAGTGATAGTAAGTCTGTGATCAAGTCCAAAATTACGGGGTTTCAACGACTCTTGTGATTCCCTATAAGCTTTAATTATAGACTGCATCATTCCCGAAGAAATTAACTCAATTGTAGTTCCAATATTTCTTCATCCCTAGGCTTATAGCGTGTACCAATCCCTAGAATGTCCTTGTAGAAACCAATATCTTTTGCATCCACATTACTCAGTTTCAAATTGATGTCTTTGGTCGACTCTACAATCCAACTGATCATCAGGTACAATCAAACTACCCTATCTGGTCGCCCCTTTATGGGCCACTCTAAAGATTTGTCGGTTTTTAGAAGAATCTCCAATTCTGAGATAAGCAACGGAGAGTATATAGCCCTACCCAATCATGTGCATCGCAATAGTTTATGTTTGATGTGGCATATTGCGAAAAAATGACCATTTAAACAATTTGTGAGATCACGTTTTCTCAACGTTGTACCTCCCACCTAAAAGCGACCTAACCTATTTGAGTGGTCATGTCAAGCGTCCCAATTATGTAGGCTAGGATTATAACCCACCCATCTAAAAATCTTTTCGTACAAGATGATAACGCAGAGGATGGGCAATATAATGAGCTTCATATAATTGTTGCGATGTCTCCCATGTTGACACGAATTACATCACCTTATTGATGTCAACGTCAAAGTTATTTATTGGTGCGTTATAACCACCTCCGGCTTAATTTAGACAATGAATATAGCCTGACTAGTCCATGTGGTAGAGGGGATTCTTAATATAAATACGACCCTTAAATGTTCATCCCTATGAGTGGTAGAGCCCATCCCAAACATACTGTTAACTGTTTTTGTCCCACATTTGTGGGATGCACAAGTTTATGTTAATTAAACACAATCTCTAATTTACGACAAGGAATAAGCCTGTCATTTAGGGACGCCGATAAACTGATCAAACCTGTTTCCTAGTACGCACATACGACACCATAAATCTACACTACGCTATTCCGAATTTTCACAGTAGTATCATTGGTGTTAAAAATTCCCTTAATAAATTGCGACCATATACGGGATATATTAGTGCCTATGCAGATGCACCGAAAATAAATGACCTAATTCATATTCATTCATATGACATCAGAAACTGACATCTCCATATTTGGATGCACTGGAAGAATTTTAGCTAGTTTTAATCATGTACAATATTACCGCTCTACTATCGGACCAAAGGATTAAAATCATAGGCGGTCATTGAGGACAAAATGAATCCCTATAGATAACTCGTAGTGATTTTGACCTGTTTATTTTAAACACAAAATGCCACACTTTAATTTATGGTGATGCAAAGATCAATATGGGTATTTTGTGGCAAACTGAGAGGACCCTATGGATATTTAGGCATTTCATCAGCTCACCCTAAAGGCATAAATTCGTAGCCCAATCTTAAGGTTATGTTGGAACAAATTATTGATGGCGATCGCCAAAATAGGTCTAGGTTGTGTCATTTGATGAATATTTAGGTCATTTTCACCTCCTGGGGCCTTAAATGTTTCAATCCACGACTACAAACACACCTATCTATATTGTGTGATAGTCTCATTTTAGATTTTTGAATCAACATCAATTGATGCATCTCCTCTGTCTAAAAGTGATTCCCCTTAGTTGGACTAAGAATAACCTAGGGTGGAGCACCGAACAATTGACCTTAAAATTTTCATTCCAATTTACAGTGTTTGTGTCCAATGGAATTAATTATAAGTTACAATTTCATCCTCCCTTGGCTTACTATGCTAGTAGTCTAGTTTAAGGTTATTTGTGCACTAATCCTGAATTATACAATTGGACAGAATTCCCACATTCTAATTTATGGTGACCTTTTTTCAGGTATAAGCCACAAGTCCGGCTAAGGCTGGTAACAATAATATTCTGAGATCCCAATTAAAGGATTAATTTTTAATCTCAACTATTGGGCCCATCCACATAGGTGTTGTACGATGCTGTAAGTCATAATGGTACAATCTCATAACTTTAGTGGTGCGATTATCATATGCACTCCACAGATCTTGAGGACAAAACCCTAATATTGAGTTGGACATGAGAGTATAGCCTAGAGAGGTAGATCTCGTAAGTCAACCTAATCCTCAATGATGCATAGTCTCCCATACTAAGAGCCGAGCCGACTCTTAGTAGTTAATTTAAGGACATATGAATATGAAGCCAACTAAGATGTATGTTTATTCATATTATAACATCCCTCCATATCTTGCTCGCACCCAATACAGAGTCTTATAGCCAAATGTGCTAGTCCATTTAGGTCTTTTTAAAAGATCTTGGGTATGCCAAGTGAAGTTCGATTGGATCGAAAAAATTGGATCCAAGCCAGTAGTTCATCCAATTTTTAGATTCAACCCCCTAAATATACATAGGCTTCTAATTTGTGGTTATGCACATTTTCCTGAGTAAATAGCTCTTAAGTGCTTGTGTAATCAAAGTGACCAATATAGAGTGTTTTAACCAATCTTGTGCATCCTAATAAGTTCATTTGTGTCATTGGATTGTCATTTAGGTCATTTTTGTCTTCCTAGGCTTATTCTAGTTCCATTTAGGGTTTTTAACCATTCTTGTGCGCATCGATAGTTATGCTTTTTGTCATTTGATTGAGACGATTATACGTCGAATATTTTGTCACCCGTTAAATTGCTCTCTATCCCTCGAATGACGAGAGCAACAATCTACATTTCTAGCTCCCATATTAAGGTTTTTTAGACGGCATCTTGCATACCATAGCTAACAAAGGATATTTCATGTTTTTAGTAAAGTCACCTAATGGTGGGAAACATATGAAGTAACTACTCTTAAGATGTCATATTCGTCCTCCATAGCCTTATTCTAAGTTCCAGAAGGTGTTGACGGAGGATTTATATACTACACAATGAGTCTATTCTCCTGCATACCAATGTAAGGCTGACTAATATTGTCGAGCACATACCGGTAATGTAGGGTATTGTAGGTCATTTCATCCTAGCCCTACAGGCATTATTACTAGCTACCAATTTAGATGGATTTATTAACACAATATTTGCACTCTCAAACATTTTGAGGGTAGCCAAAGATTTGATTTCATTTGAAGGTTGCAAAATGTGTAAGAGTGGACACGTGTTTCAATCCTACACCTATGGTGGTATTATAGTCCACTCTCTAGAGGTTTTAATCAATCTTAGTGCAATTGCGCATTTAGGCTTGCTAGTTTAGTCCGAGATAACAGTACAAGGACATATAACAATTCATCACTGATACATTGGGTGTCATTCCTCCCATAGGCTGACATTACTAAACGTTACCTAGATTGTCTAGGTATTTTTAATCTACACAGTATTCTTGTGCATGGCCCTAAGTATTGGCAATTTGCGTGTACGGCGGAGAATACCGAAATAGATGATTCCCACCATAAATATGGTTCATTAGGTCATTTTCTTCCTAAACACTGTACGGCTACTATTCTAATCAAACCAAACACTTAGAGTTGGGTTTATAAGCAAAATAGCAGTGGCGATTTACACTAACACCATTATGGTCTCCAGAATATAGTTTAAGCCAAGGAAGGTACAGTATAATTTGATTAAAAAATTCCTAAGAAGTCGAGTTCCTCTTAACTCAAGGATCCTTACTAGCGATACCACACCATAAATTAGGTGTGTGATTGTGCATGCTAAGAAT
>PGTU02015412.1:0-19730 GCA_002896215.2 Cicer echinospermum | reverse complement strand
GACATTCTTATTATTCAAATTTATGTTGATGACATTATTTTTGGATATACTGATGGCACTATTTGCTAATAATTTTCTAAATTGATGGGCATGAATTTCAAATGAGTATGATGGGAGAACATAAGTTCTTCTTAAAGACACAAATTCAACAAAGTCAAAAAGGTATATACATTCATAAAACTAAATATACAAAAGATCTTCTCAAGAAGTTTAAGACGAGTGATTGGAAACCTATGGCTACACCGATGCACCCTATTTGTCCATTTGAAAAAGATGAATCATGCCAAAAAAAGTTGACCAGAAAACCTATAGAGTGATTATAAGATACCTACTTTACCTTACTACTTTCAAACCTGACATCATATTTAGTGTATGTGTATGTGAAAGATTTAAAGTTGACAATTGGGAATCACATTTAACTACTTTTAAGAGAATTCTTAGATACCTAAAAGACACTACCAATGAAATTCCCAAGATTTTGATTCAAAGCATTGCTTAAAAATATTTGTTTTCTTTTAAAAACGACTATAATTTTGTTCTTCTTAGGAGTGGTTCATCACGTAATCAATAAAAGATGCACTGAAAATGATTTGATTTTTTTCTTCAAAAAGAACGCAATGCAATTCAATAAAATATTATCTATTTTTTTTTTTTTTGCAAAGTTGATCTCCCAATTGTTAGAGGGATTTTCATTTACGCTATAAAACAAATTAAATTCCCTTTAGGTGGAATTCAAGAGAAATAAAGTTGACTGAAATTAACTACGATTGAATTTTTTCCTAGAGAAAGAAAACTCATTTCCGAATTTTCATTTAAAGTTAACGATGAAAAGTAAATAACTTTAAAATGTACCACATCAATTTTATTAATACAAAACATTGTTTTTAAGTAAAAGTCCATTTATCTCACTGGCGTGCACCAAACAAACATCATTCATGCAACTCTTTGAGATCATTAGTACATAAATATTGTGTAAGGGGTCAGTTCATTCCACGAAAAAATTAAACCAAATAATTAGTTAACAATCATAAAATATAAAAATAAAATATCTTTGTAATAAAAGGTTTAAAGATAATGATATTTGAATAATTTGCAAAGATGAATCAAATCATAAAATGTACCTAAATAGTTCAAGTAGCAACTCACCTAGAACCCATAATTAGATCAAAATAAAATTAACAATAAAATATGTGTGTTGTTATACATGCTTCTAAAAGTATATGATTCGGATATAACCAACCATTATGGTCTATGACGTCTACACAAAAGTCACACATACCAATAGAGAAAGTTAAATCAGCCACAAAAGGCATCCACGAAGATGCATGTGATAAGACATCAAGACATCATATTCATATCTTACAAACCACTAATTTAATATATAATCCTAACTTTGCATGTGGAAAAGTCATTACCATAGGCACTTTTTTTCTTAACACCTCTAAATTCCCACAAAAAATAGCTCACCATGCAAGGATGAATTCAACACGGAGTGAGAGATATTGGGATTTACTTAATAAACTTAGAAAATTATTTGGGGAGTGTATGAGTAATGAATGGGTGTGAGAACAAGAGAGTCCAAATGAAATGTATGAACATAGGAAGGAGTCATGAGATTGTTAAAATAAAGGAGGATTTCAAAAGTTTTTTACATTGTAATATTACCATTGATTTCTTTGTTTAAAATTGAAGTGCGCTTCATTTCAAAATTATACTACCAATCGATTACTGTTTCTCTTCCCTTTTTTTGTTTAAATTTTATTTGACTATTACAAAGCCAATATAAGTTACGTGTATGAGTCAATTATAATTAATTAATAGATTCATTAATATATAATATTATAATATATATATATATATATAATGATCGACTAAAACCGTAACATATTAATACGCATATGTATGAACTACACTTGCTAGACATCTATGTATGAACTACCACTAAACTATCAGTAGCCATTTAAATATATTCAAAAAACTACATAAAACAAAGAGGAATTTACATCGAGATTAACGTAAGATTGATATTAATACTAAGTCTAACACATAAAAAGTTAACTAAAAACAAAAATAAAATTTACACGTATAGATTAATCTAATTTATTATAAGACAATAAAATATGTAATTTATATCATTTAAATTTAATAGATTAATCTAATTTATTATAAACATATTAATAATTAAATCATAGGTTCTAATTGCTTAAATAAATTTGTTTGAGGATTTCATAATACGCAATAGTCTATTTAAGAAATAAGTATGCTATAAATCGTTCTCATGTAATTGTCACGTCAAAAAAATTAAATAAAAATAAAGGTTATAATTATTCAGGTAAAATACATGATGATAGAATATAATTTAATTTATTTACACATAGAAAAAATTATTAACTAAATAATAAATCATGACAGTTAATAAAAAGACATATATAATAATATATGAAAATATTGGAATGTTACCCCTCTTACAATAGTTTCGTCCTCGAAAATAAGAGGAATAAAAAAAAGACAATTTGCATACATGTATTGACACATTACTTAAAAAATCAACTAAATTAAATTCTTTTGAGTTCACAAAAATTCCTTGATTAACAACAAAATTTGACTAAAATATAAAACTTTGAGTTGTATAAACGTTACCTATTAAACATATGAACTAGTTAAAGAAAACCAATGAACATAGAAAGAAAATAAGATACAAAATAAATAATATCATTATTAAATAGAATAAGTTTAGAAATTTAATGTTTATAAAATAAATTAAAATTCCAAATAGAACAAGAGGGATAGATGGATCCTTCTAATAGTTTTCATAAAAAAGTCATTTCTATAAAGAAATTATTTAATTTTTTTTTATATACAATAGAATTTGACAATGCGGTACTAATATAACAATTCATTGGTAATGATATAATAATATAATAATATAATAATATAATATAAAATAATAATAATAATAATCACAATATTAATAATAATAATAAAATGATTAAATTTGTTTATGAAATTAAAACATGATTGAAATTCAAATAAAACCAACACATTCCTAAAACTCACCTATGTAATTTGGCCAAGGTCCAAAAATTTGATACATTTAACATTGTTAATAGCGCACACATCTTGTAACTTATCTCACAAAGACAACACACAAAATAAAATAAAATAAAATTTGACAGACTTTTTAATGGATAAAATAAATTTTCGAGGATAGTAATAACGAGTTATTATTGTCCATTTTTTCAATAATAAGTCACAAGGGTGATCAATTCCTCTTACTCATTTAGTTAATTAATTGAAGTAGTAATAATCGTATTAAATTTTCTTTAAATCATGACTACTAAAAGACTCGTGAGTTAAAGGTAATGTCATTATTACTTTTGAACAGGGTGATGGTGACCAACAAAATAAAGGTAGACAATTTCAACAGCAAAAGTTGTATGCCCACCCACAAGGGAATGTTAGAGATTGGCCTGAACCCCAAAATAGGGGAGATCAAAGGCCTTAAAATCCAAGACAGAACCAAACATGTACCATTCCATGTTTTCATTGTGGAAATGGTGGAATAACTGAGTGTCCAGGAAGAACCAGAGTTTGCTATGCTCCCTAGAAACCAGACCACCTTTCATAGGATTGTTGGGAGAATGATATTGTCGATAATAAGGATGTTGTCAACAACAAGGATGTTGCACGCCCTACTAACTAATATGATAAACATGTCCTCGAGTAGTAGGGTGTGCAACATTCTTAATGTTGACTACATCCTTATTGTCAACAGAATCCTTCTCCCGACAATCTTTTGCAAGATGGCGTAGTTTCTAACAGGCATAACATACTCTGGTTCTTCGAAGATACTCATTTATCTTTTGTCCATCCTTTCCACAGTGAAAGCACCAAATGGTATAAGTTTGGTTCTGCTGTCCCAGTCAATCTTTGGCAATCCTCTGTGGGGGGGCATAAAGCTTTTGTTGTTGAAACTATCTGCCTTTATTTTGTTAGTCACCATTCTCATGTTCAAAAGTAATACTTAGATCAAAACCACATAATTAAATGAATAGGTTGTATTTTATTTATACTTGAGGTCTCGTTGATTCCATCAATAACACCTGTGTTCATGCGGCTCATTTCATGAACTCCATCCTTTTGCATTTCTCCCAACAACACCTAATATTGAGTATCTCTAGGGGTCCAACAGACTCCTTAATCTCAATCATGAGCCCGTTTTCAAAACTCTCACACTTGTACTCTTCTTCATTTGATTACGAAAGTAGCATAAATGTTTTGCTAGGAGACTTAAACCTTTGCTGCATACTTTGGACACTGTGAAGACTTCCTGATACAGTTTTAGGAATTGGGCGCTTACTTTCAGCCCTAAGTACTCTTCAAAAAGTATTTTTCCAAGAACTTTCTCTTGAAAACTTCTCATGTCGAGCTCTTGGTGGTTTCTTCCTCATATGTCTCGACCCTCACCATATGTATTCGGCTTCACCGATCAACAAATAGGCGACATACATCTCTTTTGTGTCATTTGGTTGTGGACGATCTAGAAGAAATCTGATTTCTTGCAGCAAGTGAGGTCACGCCTTGTCAAGGTCATGCTCCTCTTAGATTTTGGCGGATCTTGTCTAGACGTATTCAATTCAATCCTCTCGTGGCACAGTTGTTGGCTCCCCTGCACATTAACATTGAGCATGCGATTGCAGGTTTTCAATTATTGCAGTGGCCATAACGTTCATTGGTAGATCGTGCATCAGTCATGTCCCTGTCCTCCAAAGGGGACTAATCGGTTTGTGCCGATGAGCCATAACACTTCCTATAAATTATATAATTAGGACAATAACATGATCTAATTATAACCTAGGGTTGTTAGGAATTATTTATTCACAGTTATACAGTATGTTCAAGTCACTTAGTAAGTCGTGGCGCTAGAGCCTGTGGTTCCAGCAAATAGAGGTGGTTAATGGGTCAGTTAATAACCAAGTATTTTCTTAGTCAGAATCCTTTAATACAACTTTTATTGTATTATTTCTCTTCTATTTATGGGATTCTAAAATTTTTATATAGATTAGAGCTTTAAAGCATGTGTTTATTACAAAAATTAGATCATAACACAAAAGTTAAGTCATTAAGATATATTCATATCTGATAAAATTCAATTATCTAATTAATAAGATCATTAATGGTAAAGACCAATTAATTATTGCATGTTTCAATTGAATTTTTTTCATTTCAAATCCTTAGAGTATAAATTTTGAATATTTCAAATCATGATATCAAGCATCATTGCATGCTTCAAATCAAATCGATCCAAATCAAAACAATAATTCCCATGTTATGGAAAAAATGTTGCTCCTTAGAAACCAGACCTCTTGCAAAAGGATTGTTGGGACAAGGATAATGCGCACAATAAGGATGTTGTCAACAACAAGGTGTTTCACGCCCTACTGCTTGAGGACGTGTTATGTCGTTTACGGGGATAAGTATTGTTACATCCTCTAAATTTATTATTTCACGTAATTAGGACCCATAAATATTTCCTTTAGTATTAATTTACGTGTGATAAATTATTGCCTTGATCGACTTATTGTAGTTGATAAAAAAATTGGTAAGAATTAATTTAATCAATTGAGAAGTTTTTAAATGTGTGTGTGTGTGTGACACAAACTTGTTAGAGAATCCAAAAGACTTGATATTTCTTTTCTAAACAAAAAATTATGTCTTGAATGCTTTAACAATATAAATTAGGTTTGTAATTCTTCCACAGAACTCCTACCTATGCCTCCTCCCCTCCCTTCCCCTTCTTGTTTGACTATATATATTATGTTCCCACACACTACATTTAGCAATTTAATTCACTTGATTTTCATTTTATGATTAAGGTTAATAAAAAATTGATATTATCGACCCTTTTATTCACTACGCCAGAAATGACATTTAACAGCGCCCATTTTACAGCGCTTTCAAACACAAGCGCTGTTGTAATATATTTTAAAAATAACGTCAAAAAAGCGCTGTAAACGGAAGCGCTTTCGTAAATGTGTTACAGCGCTTTTTTCACAAGCGCTGTAAAACACATGCGCTTTCATTGAATTTAACTACCTATTACAGCGCTTTTTTCACAAGCGCTGTAAAACACATGCGCTTTCATTGAATTTAACTACCTATTACAGCGCTTTTTTCACAAGCGCTGTAAAACACATCCGCTTTCATTGAATTTAACTACCTATTACAGCGCTTTTTTCACAAGCGCTGTAAAACACATGCGCTTTCATTGAATTTAACTACCTATTATAGCGCTTTTTTCACAAGCGCTGTAAAATACATCTTTCAAATAATTATATACGTTGGAAACCCTCATATCCTCTACATCTTTCAAATAATTATATACGTTGCGAACCCTAATATCCTCTACGTACTGTGCGGCCATCTACGTTGTCTAAGGTATTTTTTACACATGATCTGTTCTGTTTTGAAATTGTCAAAAATTGTCAAAAACTCATACCACATGATATGTTCTGTTTTGAAATTTTTAGTTGATATTGGTTTCTTTTTGAAACTTGTTGATATGTTTTGAAAGCTTATTATTTTTGTTACTGCATTTATATAGGTGGTATAATATGGATAGGAAATGGATTTCAGCCAATCGATTGTCAAAAGAGTATGAAATTGGAGTGAAGGAGTTTGTTAAGTTTGCAGTGAAGAATGCAAAAGATCCAAATAGAGTAGTTTGTCCTTGTTTAAAATGTTGTTTTGGAAAACGTGTTAGAGAAGATGAATTAGAAGGACATCTAGTATGTAATGGAATTGATCAAAGCTACACATGTTGGATAAGACATGGTGAGAAAAAAAAAGGAAACATTAATTTTGAGAATAGTTCTACATATGCTTCAACTGATTTCGATACAGATACATATGAGCCGGACCGAGTTGATGAGATTGCAAAAGCAGTTGAAGAAGATCTTCGAGATTGTCCTAAAATGTTTGAAAGTTTGTTGAGTGATGCAGAGAAAGAATTATATAATGGTTGTACTAAATTCACAAGACTGTCAGCGATATTAAAGTTGTACAACTTAAAAGCGAGTAATGGATGGTCTGATAAAAGCTTTACGGAATTATTAACACTCATAAAAGATATGTTGCCAGATGATAATGAACTTCCCAGTCGGACCTATGAGGCTAAACGGATTTTGTGTTCTATTGGAATGAGTTACGAAAGGATTCATGCGTGTCCTAACGATTGCATTTTATTTCGAAACGAATATGAACTACTTAAGGCGTGTCCGAAATGCAATGTCTCTCGATATAAGAAGAAAGAATCTACTCCAGCAAAAGTTGTGTGGTATTTTCCTATAATACCAAGATTTAGGCGCATGTATCGCAGTGAAGAAGATTCAAAACACTTGACATGGCATGCAGATGAAAGAATTAGAGATGGAATGTTTCGACACCCTGCAGATTCCCCACAATGGGGCAAAAATTGATCACGAGTATCCTGAATTCGGGATAGAGTCAAGAAATCTAAGACTTGCACTTTCTACTGATGGAATGAATCCACATGGTCTTCAAAGCATCTCACATAGCACGTGGCCTGTGATTTTGGTAATATATAACTTACCTCCATGGTTATGTATGAAGCGTAAGTTTATGATGTTGTCTCTGTTAATTTCTGGACCCAAACAACCGGGGAATGATATCGACGTATACTTGACTCCTTTAATTGAAGATTTAAAAATTCTGTGGGAGACAGGTGTGGAAGTTTATGATGGGTATAGGAAAGAGTGTTTCAATTTGAGGGCTATGTTGTTCGGCACAATTAATGATTTTCCAGCATATGGTAATTTATCAGGATATAGCATTAAAGGTCAGTGTGCATGTCCTATATGTGAAGAGAGTACAAATTGGATGCGGTTGAAACATTGTAAGAAGAATGTGTTTCTTGGACATCGTAGATTTTTACCTTATAGTCATCAGTATCGTTGGTGGAGAAATGCATTCAATGGAAAATCAGAGGAAGGTAAAGCTCCTTTAGCACCGACTGGATATCAAATACTTGAAAAAGTACAAGGTTTGACCAATAAATTTGGCAAACCTTTTGCGGGAGAGCTGGTGAAAACTGGGTGGAAGAAAAAGTCAATTTTCTTTGAATTGCCATATTGGAAGTCATTGTATGTAAGACATTTCCTCGATGTGATGCATATTGAGAAAAATGTATTTGAAAGTGTTATTGGTACGTTACTCAATGTTCCAGGAAAGTCTAAAGATGGCGTCAATGCAAGATTGGACTTGGTCGATATGGGAATAAGAAATGAACTGGCTCCAGTAAAGAAAGGAAATCGCACATATCTACCTCCAGCCGCTCATACTCTATCTAGAAAGGAAAAAATTGTTTTATGTAAATTTCTACACGAAGTTAAAGTTCCAGAAGGATACTCTTCGAACATTAAAAATTTGGTTTGTATGAAAGACCTCAAGTTAAAAGGTTTGAAGACCCATGATTGTCATATTATAATGGAGCATTTGCTACCAATAGGTATACGTTCCATTTTACCTGAAAAAGTTCGACTAGCCTTAACTAGATTATGTTTCTTCTTCAGGGAAATTTGTAGTAAAGTGATCGACCCTCAGAAATTACCGACATTGCAGAGGGAAATTGTTGTTACTTTGTGTGAGCTTGAAATGTATTTCCCACCATCGTTTTTTGATATAATGGTTCACCTTACTGTTCATCTGGTTAAGGAGACACAACTTTGTGGGCCAGCTTATATGAGATGGATGTATCCGATAGAACGATATATGAAAATATTAAAAGGGTACGTAAAAAGTAGAAGTCGACCAGAAGGTTGTATTGCTGAACGATACATTGTTGAAGAGGCTGCTGAATTTTGTACTGAATATCTGTCCAATGTTGAATCCATAGGGCTTCCCATGTCTCGTCATTCGGGAAGACTATCAGGAGAAGGGATAACTGGAAGGAGACTACTGACTATATCAAGGACAGAATGGGAGCAGGCACAATTGTATGTTCTGCACAATGATGATGAGGTTCAACCGTATGTTACAATACACATTGATCAGTTATCTCGTTTGAACATGAATAGGAATCAAAATTGGATAACTCGAGAGCACAATCGAAGTTTTGTAACATGGTTAAAAAATCACATAATGTCAAAATTTGATATAGACCCCGGATCAATTTCAAATAGATTGAGGTGGCTAGCAAATGGTCCGAGCTTACATGTCTTTTCTTACACTGGTTATGTTATTAACGGCTACACATTTTATACCAAAGAACAAGATGATCAGACCACTATGCAAAATAGTGGAGTCACTCTCGTAGCTGAAGCGATGCATGTCTCAAGTGCAAAAGACAAAACCCAATATATGCAAATCTATCATATTTTGGGGTTATCGAGCGCATATGGGAGTTAGACTACACTTCGTTTCGTGTTCCTATATTTGGTTGCAAGTGGGTCGATAATAATAATGGCGTTCGGATTGATGAGTCAGGATTCTTGCTTGTCGATTTTAATAGGGTGGGATACAAAGACGAGCCTTTTATTTTAGCGTCGCAAGCTCAACAAGTGTTTTATGTCACTGATCCTTCTAATGATAAATGGTCTGTTGTCCTATCGACCAATAAAATAAGTGATGATAACAATAATGATGAAGATGTTGGTAATGATCTTTTATTTGCAACATCACAACAACCACATGAAATTGATTCAACTGATGATGGTTTATATCTTAGAGATGATCATGATGAGGGAATTTGGATTAATCCATCGTTTCGTATTGTAAATGGACAAACAAATGTGAATGTCACCAGGAAAAGAAGAAGGGCATCTTAATGTATATATATGTTTAATTGTTTTATATAAGCTATGCATGTAATCTGAACTGTGTTATTGTAAATATGCATGTAATCTGAATTATTGTATAAATATGCATGTAATCTGAATTGATTCAACTTACTATATAGAGTTCTCATTGTCATTTTAATTTATTTTCTGAATTGACTGAACTGAACTGAACTGAACTGAACTGTACAGAGAGATTCTCATTGTCATTTCTAATAATTCATGCATGTAATCTGAATTGAGTGTTTTATAATAAGTTCTGATTAAATTATTTTCTGAACTGAACTGAACTGAACTGAACAGAGAGATTCTCATAGTCATTTCTAATAATTCATGCATGTAATCTGAATTGAGTGTTTTATACTAAGTTCTGATTAATTTATTTTCTGAACTGAACTGATAAAAAAGTTTTTAATGTCATCCCAACCCAAATAAACCAAACACAAAAATAAAATAAAACAATAAAACAAAACACATGAGTTTGGTGAAGAGGAAGGGATTTTGGTGGTGACCAGTTACTACTATGTTTTTGCATGTTGAGCTTGTTTAAAAAATAACATAACAAAACACAAAAACAATAAGGGCTTTTAACAGCGCTTATTTGGAAAAAGCGCTGTAAAAGAGCCTTCTAAAATTAACCTAAAAGATACATTTTAGAGCGCTTATGTGGAAAAGCGCTGTAAAAGGCTTTAAAAAACATTAATATAACATAATAACACACGGAGGTCTTTTACAGCGCTTATTTGGAAAAAGCGCTGTAAACGATCATTTTAAAAATAAAATAATGAGTGTGTTATACCTTTTACAGCGCTTTCCACACAAAGCGCTGTAAACGACTCTTTTGAAAGTGAGTAAAAAAGACATTTTACAGCGCTTGTTTGCCAAAGCGCTGTCAAATGGCTTTAAAAATAATATTCATCAGACACCTAATTTCTTCAAACACCTTGTACGCATCATGGGATTCAAAAAAACATCAGACACAAACCCATTTCTTCAAACACATTGTACGCATCATGGGAATCCAAAAAACATCAGACATTAACCCATTTCATCAAACACCTTGTACGCATCATGGGAATACCCAAAAAAACACATTGTTAACAAAAACATCAGACACAAACCCATTTTTCGCAACATGGCAATGATCCTGAATACCAAGTTTCGATTTCAGAAGGAAAGAGAATGTAAAGAGATAAAAAGGGTGTTGAGGTGGAGATTGAATTGTGAAAGAGTAAGCTTTGATGTTTGTGAAGAAGATGCATAAAAGGAGAAGAGTTTGGTGAAGATGAAGGGATTTTGGTGGTGACCAGTTACTACTATGTGGGTTTTGCATGTTGAGCTTTAAAAATAATAACATAACAAAACACAAAAACAATAAGGCCTTTTAACAGCGCTTATTTGGAAAAAGCGCTGTAAAAGAGCCTTTAAAATTAACCTAAAGAGACATTTTAGAGCGCTTATGTGGAAAAGCGCTGTAAAAGGCTTTAAAAAACATTAATATAACATAATAACACACGGAGGTCTTTTACAGCGCTTATTTGGAAAAAGCGCTGTAAAAGAGCCTTCTAAAATTAACCTAAAGAGACATTTTAGAGCGCTTATGTGGAAAAGCGCTGTAAAAGGCTTTAAAAAACATTAATATAACATAATAACACACGGAGGTCTTTTACAGCGCTTATTTGGAAAAAGCGCTGTAAAAGAGCCTCTTAAAATTAACATAAAGAGACATTTTACAGCGCTTATGTGTAAAAAGCGCTGTAAAAGGCTTTAAAAAACATTCAAATAACATAATAACACACGGAGGTCTTTTACAGCGCTTATTTGACAAAAGCGCTGTAAAAGGCGTAAAAGGCATTCAAATAACATAATAACACACGGAGGTCTTTTACAGCGCTTATTTGTCAAAAGCGCTGTAAAAGAGCCTTTTAAGAATTTAACTAAAGAAGCCTTTTAGAGCGCTTTACAAAAAAAGCGCTGTAAAAAGGCTTATAAAAAGCGCTGTAAAAGTGTTACGTATATATAACAGTTACCTCTTCAGTTTCCTCTTCATTACGTAACCTTCATCTCAACCTTCATTTCTTCTCTTCTTTTGCAAACCCTATCATCCCGTCCTTTACGAACGTTGTTTCCACGATCATCTCCTTCATTTCGAACCTTATTTCCATCCAAGATCATCTCTCCCATTTCACACAATATATTTTCATTGAAATACGTAACCCTCATTACGTATTTCTTCAAACCGTATTTCTGTGAACCATATTTCTGTGAACTTTCTGCAAACCCTCTTTTCTTTGCATTTCGTCTTTCTTCGAACCATCATTATTCAGGTATTGATGTTATAAATTTTTTGTAATCATTAAAATGCATGTTGAGCTTTTTTAAGATATACTGATACATGTTGAGTTTGTTTATAATAATGCATGATCCATGTTGAGCTTGTTGATGTTATACTAAAGTGCATGTTGAACTTGTTGTAGTTAAATGGATACAAACAAAGATTTAGAAGTTCAAAATGAAGAAGTTGGCACCTCTAAGACTTACGAAAAAGAAGTCAAACGTGGTGCAACTATCATGCAAAGGGTGATTAAAGCACGGAGCAGTGGCATTAAATTTGAGGTATACTATATATACTCTGTTTGCTGTGTGTTTTTTTATCTTTTTTTAGGGTTTAGGGCATGTACTTACTATATGAGTTTATTAGGTTGGCTGGAACGAGAGTGGTCAGCCAGTTGACCCCAACAGCTCCATGTTTGTAAGCTACATTGGGGCTGTTGTTCGTCAAAATGTCCCAATAACAATAGACAACTGGAGAGATAAGGCGTTGAAGGATGCCAAAGATATCATCTGGAATGACATTCAAGTAAATATTTTGATCTACTCTTTTGTCATTTATAATGTTTTTTCTGTAAAATACATTACTTATGATTGTTTTCATTGCAGACCACTTTTGTTCTTGATGAGGAACGAAAGTCATATGTTTTGAGAGTTGCTGGGAAAATCCATCGTGGATTTAGATCCCATCTCTCAAATTTTCTATCTAAAAGATAGAGAAGGAAACACAAATGCTGAACCTCCAAAGATATATCAACATATATATATCAAAGGATGAATGGAGTGCATTTGTTTCCAAACGTTCTGACCCGGCGTTTGTCGTAAGTTATTAATTTATTAGCATTTGTGTTTTATTATTCATATTCGTAGCGTATTTTAAATTTTTACACAATTGCAATTTTTTTTTATATAGAATATTAGTACGGCAAATCGCGAACGGGCAAGCAACCCAAAACACCCATACAAGAAATCACGTATGGGATATGCACGCCTTGAACAAAAAATTGTAAGTAATTAAACATCACTTGTAATTTGTATTATAAACTATAGTGTGTAACTAATTTGTATTATTTTGTTTATGATTTTAACGAATAGAGAAAAGACACCCAAGCCGATCAACCCTTGGGTCGTCATATCTTATGGAAGGAAGCGCGTGTTAACAAAGATGGAGTGGTTGATAATGAAAATGTCAAGAAAGTTGTAGAACTTTGTGTAAGTATATTATCACTTTAATATTTTTTAATATTGTATTTTAAAAATGCTATTGAACTTATCTTTTTAATGTTACATGTATTTTAGGAAACTATTGAACAAAGTTCTGCAACTCAAGAGGGCAACAAGGATACGTGCAGGGACATTCTTGGGAAAGTGTTTAATGTCCCTGAGTATTCCGGTCGAGTGAGGGGGAAAGGATTTGGCGTAACTCCCAAAAGCTTTTTTCCTCAAGAGAAGCGCCAAAAACCTTCCAACGAGGAAGTATTAGAGAAGCTCAGAATCTTGTCGGAGCAAGTGGCACTCTTGGTGAATACGAATAAAGACAAGCAACTTCCGGTTCAGCTCCAACCTGAAATACAAATGGAGAGTGAAACCGGGAGTTGCAACGTTGGTTTGAAGCGTATTCCCGAGGTAATTAATTACTTACTACTTACTTGCTTATGTAATTACTTATGTTTTAAACAAACTTATATATTAACTGTACTTATGTTTTAACTATTGATGTAGGGTGTCACCACATGTGTCCTATACTTATCCTCGCCGACTCAACGGAAGGTGGGAAAAGGAATATTGCACAATACTTCGGGAGAAGTATTGCACAATATTCCGATCCCCGCGGGCCATGTCAAAGTATCGCCTACGGTTGCTTTCGAACCAACTGCACCGTTGCCCATACCGGACAACGATGGAGATATGAAGTTCTTAAGCGACGCTATTGGCAGTTACGTGGCATGGCCCACACACCTTGTTGCCCTCGAAAAAAAGATTCCCAAGGACAAATCAGTTACATCTCCCGAAAAGGTTTGTCACATTTATTGCCTAAGGTTTTTTATTTTTTCAGATTCAATAAACTAACATTTTACCTCATTTTTGTAGGTCCAAATAAATAAACCACCCCTACAGCCAAAAAAAGGCAGCAGACCTCAAAAATTGGAGGTTAATAGGGCTGCCAAACTACAAAGGCTGGAGGTAATAAAGCTGCAAAACTTGCAGCAACAAAAAATCTGGATCGGGGAAAATCGGTCGCTGCTGCTGCTGCTCCTAATAAAAGTCAGCCACGCCTTGGTAAATACGGGGCGTGTCTTGACATCCAAATAAAAAGGAACATGGGCAGCAGCAACGATTCGCCCATTGTACAAATGAATCAAGACATCTTTGGAGATGAGTATATTGAATACCTCGAAAAGGAGCAAATGTACGATCTTCTCGAACATAAGGAGCTGAGTGTTACTGTAATCAGCTTGTACATAAGGTAAAAAATATTTTAATTGCATTTATTTGTAATTAATTAAATGTATTGGTAATTAATCTAGTTTAAAATTTTCATTGAAGGTTTTTGTACGAGAAGGTCGTGTGCACGAGGAATCTGTCAAATAAATACTCATTCTTGTCTCCGCATAAGATGTCGATGTTCAAACTCGATCCAGACAATGTAAAACACTACATTGTAGATATGTTTTTAAGAAATAAAGAAAGTGATAAATTGTTCTTGGCACCATATAATTCAGGGTACGTAATTTTATCTTTTTTAATTGATGAGAATTTAGTTTATTAGTTGTCTATAAACAAAATTGCTTAACCAATTATTTGTTGTTGTAGGGCACATTGGGTGCTATTTGCAATCAATGCGGTCTCTGAAGTGATATACTATTTGGATCCCGTGCACGGCGATTACACCAATCACCCCGGAATAAAGAATATGCTCGACACGTAAGTAATATTCATTTATTTCTTATATATATATATATATATATATATATATATAAATATTCATGCTCTAATAATCACATTTATTCATTCGATAGTGCCTTAAAAGTTTATCGAGCTCAAAGAGGTGCTAAAGTGTCGAAGCAGAAGTCGAATAACATTACATGGATCTCAATAAAGTGCCCTCGTCAAACAAATAACATTGACTGTGGGTACTACATATTGAGATTCATGAAGGAGATTGTTGAGAAGAATAAAACTATTATCCCAGAAACGGTACGGTATTTGCATTATATGATTTTCATATATAAATTATCTATATATTTGATACTAACTTAATATAATATGTTCAATTTTTATATTGCAGTACTTTGCCAATTCCAGTCCATCATATTCTGAGGAAGATCTGATGGAATTAAAGGAAGAATGGTGTCAGTACGTGCTTGACATGAAAATTATTTGATTTTCTGGGAAATAGCTTGTGCTGGGCAAGGGATCTGAATATTATATGGTAGCTAGTGCATATAATGTATATTCTGTTAGTTATTATATGTAAATGATCATAGGACACAATATATGCATATAATGGATCTGTTAGTTATTATATAATGGATCTGAATGTAGGTAATTAGGTTGTAAATTAGGTTGTATATATGTATCTGAATGTAGTTACTTAGGTTGTAAATTACAGAGTTACATATATGTTAAAAAAGTTACAGAGTTCTGATTTATGTTCTATTGATTGTGTGAACTGATTGTCTATAATATGTTCTGTTCTACTGATTGTCTGTAATATGTTCTGTTCTACTGATTGTGAAGTGATTTTGGATCAAAAATAATTTTGGGTACAATGATAAAAGACAGCGCGCTTTTTAAAAAAAGTGCCATAAAAAGCTAAAAAGCATTTTTCATTTCAAATAATTAATTTACAGCGTTTAAAAAAAAAAAAAATAACACATTTTACAGCGCTTTTTTTAAAAAGCGCTGTAAAATGTTGTTCTAAAGCGCTTTAATGGTGCACCTTCAACAGCGCTTCCGTGAGAAAGCGCTGTAATATGTACAAGAAAAGCGCTGTAAAATGCAGACCCATAATATGAAATTATGGGTGGGCATATTACAGCGCTTTATCGAGAAAGCGCTGTAAAATGCAGACCCATAATATGAAATTATGGTAGGCATTTTACAGCGCTTTTTCGAGAAAGCGCTGTAATATGCACACCCATATATGAAATTATGGGTGGGCATATTACAGCGCTTCTTCGAGAAAGCGCTGTAATATGTACACCCATAACTCATATATGACGGGTGCATATTACAGCGCTTTTTCGAGAAAGCGCTGTAATATGTACGCCCATATATGAAATTATGGGTGGGCATATTACAGCGCTTTTGTGAGAAAGCGCTGTAATATGCACACCCATAACTCATATGACGGGGTGCATATTACAGCGCTTTTTGTGAAGAAGCGCTGTAAAATGTGCATAACAAGCGCGCGTTGTATTTACATGTTTTATAGCGCTTTTATAAAAGCGCTGTTGTATCATTTACAGCGCTCGTTTCCACAGCGCTTATTTTTTTGAAAAAGCGCTGTAAATGGCTTAAAAAAAGCGCTGTAAAAGCCGTTTTTTCGCGTAGTGATTCTTCATTCGTGCCCAGCACTATCAACCCCCCAATCTCCATTTTAAACTTTCCAAAGTTCACAATTTCTATACTTAGTACTAGTAAACATAAAAAATAAAACCTTAACTTACAAACCCATAGAGACAAGATTTTGTAAATAGAAAAGAACACTAAAACTCCAACCACTATCACATTCACACCTCCAAAATCATTATCTTGTTCACCAAATAGTTTTAAGTCCATAAGAGTAATTTGTACCGTCTTCTTCTCCTTATTTTTGTGCATAAAAAAGGTGAGGCAATTCCCATCATCTTTCTTTCTTTTCATTTTGGTGTTCTTCCATCCGTAACGTTAGGGAGAAGACCTTGAAAGCTTGGAAATCCATTTTCTTGCAAACAACTTCGTGGACCTTAGAGCTTGTGCTAGGAAAAAAAGCAGCCAAGGTAAGAGTTATTCCTCACACAAACTACAAATTAGATCATCGGTTAAATGGATTGAAATAAATATTTCTTGATTTAGTGGGTTGTTGAGAATATTCATTTTTGCTAATATATCATCATGTCATGACAATATACATCTTTGTGGAAGTTACCTCAGTTGTAGGTTTAATTGAATAATGGTTTAAGTATTCTTACTTAAAATCAAAAACAAAAATTTGCCCGTAATTTTTCTAAGAAATAAATATTTTTAAGTAATGTTGGGATCAAAATAGTGATATTACATGTATGTTCGTGTTGTTAACCTGTGCATGTTAGTTTATTTTTAAGAAACTCAAACTTTTTTGTAACCACAAAAATCACCTAACTCACCACTATGAAAGTATTCCCCCACACTTTTGCTCTCTCTTTCAAACCTTTAAAACCCTCTGAATCTCTCACTCATTCAATGGCTTCAAGCCCAATCTACAATTTAGTAACTATGTCTTATGTTCCCAAAATGACTTGCAATCTTGATTAACTGGATACCCTCAATGGGGACTCCAAGTTTCAATTTGCAACCCTCGTTGGAGAAATGTTCAAATTTATTGAAGATTTGTTTGTGATGGTTGGTCTAGTATACTTTAACCTATATCAAAGTTAAATCTTTGGACGTTATTGGGTGTGATATTCTGGAGATTCTCTAATGCTAAGAAGCATGAAGAAGTTTCAGTATGATGTTTAGGTTTCCTATTCAAAGATCACTCATGATCACTAGCTGCCATTAATTAAAATGTTCGCATGTTGAGAATATTGAGTATGGTTATGAGTCAAGGGTTGGGTCCTTAAAAATAAACAAATAGCTATTGAAAGATCCTAATGGTCAATTCCAAGTAGAGTTCATATAAACCCTAAAGATAGGGTGTTTTTCAGATTCTGATTAGGTGGTGTTGTACCATAAAGATGGTTTGTAGACTATACAAGTAAAGACCACAAGGGATCTGATGTGGGAACATTTACCAAAGGAAATCAAGGACAAATCTTCCAAACCTGATAATAGAACAAATGAGGTCCAATGTGCGCATGAGGCATGATTATTGAGATGGTTATGAGGTCAATTGCTGGCTCCTTCAAAATCAAACAAAGAGCTATGACAGATCCCAAAGTCAATCAAGTAGGTTCACCTTAAACCTCAATACATGTGTTTTCAAGATTCTGATTAGGTGTGTGGTACCTAAGATAGGTATGTGGACAATACAAGGTAAAGACCACAAGGGTATGATGTGGAACATTTCCCAAAGAATCAAGACAAATCTTTCCAACCTGATAATAGAAACAAATGAGGTCCAATGTTATCAATTATAGGTCAGGAAAACCATAACCATTCCTTAGGTTCTTACCCGTCGACTCATTCACTGATGTGTTGATGATGACTCCTCACATTCAAGATTTAGATGAAGTAGAGAGGATATGTTCAAGAAGAAAAACTGAACTAATATAATATTTGTCTAAGAAGCTTGTGTGCCCTTTCTGGCCAAAAGCTGCAACGATAGTGTACCATTGTCCTTGGTGGTCCTTGATCAAAGCTCATTAGTTTGGAGATCAATTTAAGTTATCGATATATAGGGTGTTTGCTTCTTTAGGCATTCAACTTGAGTTATGGACTTGATTATTGGATTTAAATAGTCTTGATTTTCTTTAACTTAAGGCTTGACTGCTATGGAGAATGATCTATTTTAATTATTTTCTTTAAAAAATGAATAATCAAAATGTTATTTTATAAAATCCAAAATGTTCCGTTATAACCCAGATTTGCTTTTAATAATTCTTCCAGTTCAAGTAATACATGATGTTCTTGATTTCTTTCATGGTGAGATCATTGATTGTTTTATGATGGTATTTGGTCACCTATCTATCTGAAACAAACCACACAAAAAATTACAAGTTAAATAGAAAACATGATTAATGATTAATTAAACTAGTTTTTAATCCTCAAAACACTTGATTTGGCGGTTATGCCTGTTGAGACAAAATCCTCTATGGTTTTAATGATAACAAAAATTGTTTTAAAGATATGAATGTGTTTAATGGACTAATATGTGCTTTTCAGTGAACTTCATATAAGAAAAACATGTTATTAATCATTAAGGCAAAAAGAAAGAGAAAAATCGTATTCACAATCTGGAGGATTGAAATTCCTGAGAATGCGTCTTGCGAGAGCGTGAAGCTTCAATCCTGCATTAATACTCATCCTCCACCAAAACCCAAATGTTTTTTATTCATTAAAGAAATGCACAATATATTAAAGAATGAATAAATAAAGCATTTGAAAATAAAGAAGTCAGAAGGCAAAAGAATAAGTACGGGGATGGCCAAATACTAGGTAGAGGAGGCAGTACTATACTTGGAGGACAGTTCTATAAAGTCCACATCATTCCCAAATTTTGAAAGCAACACATCCTGATCATGTGCAAAGGCTAAAAGCAGACCTATATATCCTTTTTGTATGAATGAAACAATGTAGAGGCCAATCTCATAAAGGCAACAACAAACAAGCCAAAAATAGAAGCCTTCACATGTCTTGAAG
>PGTU02015411.1:0-25640 GCA_002896215.2 Cicer echinospermum | reverse complement strand
ATGATTCAAGAATTGAAAGAAACAAGAGTTTTTGAAAGTGAAGAATGTCAAGAACATTCTGCGCTACAAACGGAGAATGTTCAACTCAAAAATGAAAATGAACTTCTCAAAACTGATTTACTGAACTTCATTAAAGCCACTGAAACTTTTCATAACATCATGGGATCTCAAATAGGAATTTTTGATAAAGCTGGTCTTGGTTTCAATCAAACTCAAAAAACCAAACTTTATGAAAACTTCTTTGCCCCAGAAAGAAAGGAAGAAAAATGCAAGACTAGATGCTCATACTGTAGAAAACTTGGACATCTAGAGTTTGCATGCTACTTCAGGAAAAGGGATGAAAAAATCAAAAAGAAAAAGCTTTTAAAACATGAGAATCATCCTGTCAAGATTGTTTCAAAAAAACAGCAAAACGGAGAATGTTCTCCAGTTTGTTCCCCAAACAGAGAAAGTTCAAGGTTACAAGTTGAACGTCTCAAAACATCTGTTAAACCAAAGTTCCACTCTCCTAAATCATATATTGCCAAACCCATTTCAAAATCAACAAACACACAGCTGTTTCCAATAAACAAGATGATATACACTTAAAAACTAACTCTCAAGGACAAAACAAAGTGGTACCCTAAAACTGGACTGATTATCAACTGCAGGTTGGGTTTTCAAATTACAAGAAAAGCCTTGGTTCTTGGATCAGTGGCTGTTGCAAGCACATGAAGGGAGATAGAAATGTGTTCATAACCTTACAGCAAGAAGGATGTGGTTTCGGTACATTTGGAAATGAGATCAAGCTCAAATTAAGGGAAATGGAACAATTGGATAAGACAAAACTCTGCTCAAATAAATGATGTCCAATACGTGGAAGGATTGAAACACAATCTATTAAGCATAAGTCATTATGCGACATGGATGCGAAGTCACTTTCAAGCCAAAGGTATGTGAAATCAAGATGGCCAGAACTGGAAAAATTATGTTCTCTGGTAAGCGAAAGAAAAATTATATATGTGATATATTGTGGATGAATTACCTGATGAATCATGCTTTATATCAATCAATAAAGATAAATGGATCTGGCATAAAAGGGCTGGATATATCAGCATGAAAACTATTTCAAAAATCTCCAAACTTGATCTTGTTAGAGGTTACCAAAACTTAATTTGAGAAAGACAAAATCTGTGAAGCTTGTGCAAAAGGTAAGCAAGTCAAGAGCAGCTTTCATACAAAAGATTTTTGTATCAACAAATAGAACTCTTGAACTACTTCACATAGATTTATTTCGGCCTGTCAAAACAACAAGTCTAGGAGGAATGAAGTATGGTTTTGTTATTGTTGATGATTTCTCAAGATTTACATGGGTTCTATTTTTAAAACAAAAAAGATGATGCATTTGAATCATTTAAAACATTTTGTAAAAAAGGTGCAGAATGAAAAGACTCAGCATCATCTTCTGTAAGGAGTGATCATGAGGAGAATTCATAAATGCCTCATTCAAAAGCCTTTTTGATGAACTTGGTATATCTCACAATCTTTCATGTGCAAGAACTCCACAACAAAATGGAGTTGTTGAAAGAAAGAATAGAACACTACAAGAAATGGCAAGAACTATTTTAGAAGAATCAAATGTTGAAAGTTATTCTTTTTGGGCAGAAGCCATAAACACTTCTTGCTATATCTTGAATTGTGTATCTATCAGAAAAATCATCAACAAAACTCCGTACGAAATCTGGAAAAAACAGAAACCAAACATTTCTTACTTTCATATTTTTGGTTGTTACTGTTACATACTAAACACAACAAAAGATCCTATTGGAAAATTTGATGCAAAATCGATAAAGCGATCTTTCTTGGATACTCAACCGAATCTAAAGGTTATAGAGTGTTCAATTTAAGAACTAATGTTGTTGAAATTAGTATGCATATATTGTTTGATGAGTTTGATGATCTAGATATAAGTAAAAAGGATGAAGAAGAAGAAACTCAAAATGAAACACAGCAGGAAAACAAGTCTGCAGAAAAAACAGAGATTGATAAACGATCTCCGTTTCATTCTCCACCAAAAAGCTGGAAAACCATTGAAGATCATCCTCAAAACTCAGATCATTGGAGACACAGCTGATGGAATCCGAACCAGAAGATCATTCAAAAATGATGACGACAGCATGGCAATGATATCTCAGATTGAACCAAAGTCAATCAAAGATGCTATTACTGATCAATCTTGGATTAACGCCATGAAGGAAGAACTTCTACAGTTTGAGAAAAATGAAGTTTGGACTCTAGTACCAGATCCTTTAGATCAAACTGTTATTGGCACTCGATGGGTATTCAGAAACAAGCTTGATGAAGAAGGTAAGGTCGTGAGAAACAAAGCAAGATTAGTAGCTCAAGGCTACAATCAACAAGAAGGTATAGACTATGATGAAACTTTTTGCTCCAGTTGCAAGGTTAGAAGCTATTCGAATACTTCTTGCATATGCATCTCATAAACTCATCAAACTGTTTCAAATGGATGTGAAAAGTGCTTTCTTAAATGGTTTTTTAAATGAACATTAGCGGCACATTAGCGGTCACATTTGAAAAAATAATGTATCTTAGCAGCTGGAAGCACTAAAGAAAAATGCAGCTGAGAGAGTTTGGTTGAGGATCTGGGAATCCAAGAACTAAGGAGGGGCCAAGGACCCTTTTTTGCCAGCAGAGAGAATTGCTGGTGGTGATTTTACATCATATAGGAATTACTATAAAACTAGATGCAAATAACAATATATAATTTATTTTTTGTTTAGATAGACTATATTCAACGGTTTATATACTTAAAAATAAATATATTTTTGAATATTATATAAAAGTTAAATTTGCTTTTAGTACAAAGAAAAATATATAATATTATTGATTAATACAATTCATGCAAAATATATTGAAATATGAGATTAATATTTATAAGATTTTACAATTTTAGAGATGCAACTCTTGTTTTCAATGTTTTTAAATATGGAATTGGTTTTATTCAAACTTTTTATTTTTATTGAGGTGTTCATTCGAATAATATATTTGTTAAATAGTTATGCATTTCTTTATCGTTAATATTATACATTTAACTATAATATATTTTCATTTTATATAATTTATATTAGTTTTTGAAACATTAGATTTATAAATTTATGTACTTTTTGACATTTTCAATTTTATATGCTTTTCGTGATTTTTATCAATCTCACCGTCAATCTAAGAATGCACTGAATGATATTGTATGTATTGCAGTTTATAACATTCATTCTTATGCAATAATAGTTATATATGATATTGAACGATAATTGATAATAGAGAAACAATATTATTGAAGTATTTGTGAATTGAGAATGTGTCACACAAATAAGTGTAGTTTGGTTGTATTTCATAATGTCGTTATCATTGCTTGAACTGAGAATGTGCAAGAGAATGGTTGAAGAACATAAGATAAATCCTGACGTATGTATGTAGTCGAACATGCATTGTGGTGCTTTAAAAATATTGGATGGTTTGTTCTTTTTTTGTATGGGTTATTGAAATGGAAGTTTTGATGAGTAATTAGAGTTTTTAAGTGTATTGATTTGTCATTGAGTGATAAAATTAAAGTTGAAAGGGCATAGCGTATGAAATAGTTGTAGTTGGATGGACAAGTGAAAACATTTTGCTTTACATATTGAAGAAATATAATGGAAGTAGAAGATGGAAAAAATAATGTGTTTTGAAAGGTGATACATCCGAATTTTTGTGAGTTTGACAACTATTAGAGAATGTGGCATAAATGAAGATGAATTGTAGTAAATAGAATTTAGAATTTTTTTTTAATAGATTATAATAGATAATAGATACGAAGATAATACTAGTGAGAGATGTGTCAAATGAACGAAGCTTTTTCTATTATCTCTCTTATATATATGTAACCATTTCTTTATCAATTTCCTGCATTTTCAGTACTTATTAGGAAAACCATTGTACTCCTTTCTAGGCATATCCTTTAAAAAGTTAGAAATTTCAATTCTTCAATAATACAAGTAATATGTGCACCATCATTCTTACTTAAGTTCTTAATTACCCATTAAACTTTGTTACTCTAATGCTTTCATTGAGAGCACCATGGAAGAGAAAACTCGTTTTCAAAATATGCAAAATCAAATCAACACTCTTAGGGATATCATGGAAAACGTGATGCTGAACATCATGCTCTTGTAGCAAGTGCAAAAACAGCTAACAACACACATATGGAAAGGACCGAAGCTGCCATTGATGGCCTTGTGTTGAAACTCGACAACATCTCAGGTTCTTCCCATGGTGTGAACTCATTTTGGGACAAACCAAGACCACCATTCCATGTACAAAAACATTAAGTTAGAATTCCCTAAAGACCCTTTAGAATGCATCTTAAAAGCTAAACATTATGCTCAAAGTAGAAGCACTAGAAAAGTTGTGCGACCGACTAATATTATTACTAATTTGTAATTAGATAAGTCTAGAACCATATATAGTTTTTATGTAAGAATCTAGAAGTGCTTTAATCATAGAAAAATATGGGGAAATATCTAGAAGTGAGTATTAATTAGGAAGTTCCTAAAAATATGTATTTGTACCTATAAATATCCAATTGTATTTGACATTAAGTATCAAACAAATTGTGAATTTTTTTTATTAGAAATACTTTCTTTCCTCTAATAAAGTGGTATCTAAAGCTTGGTTGTGAGAGTTGAGAAATGAGGACTCGTTGTTACACTACTTTCCACTTTCTTATTCTAAAAAAAGAGAATTATGAAAAATAGTGTCTTCGCATTAAAACATTGCTTGGCTCGCAAGGTGTATGGGAGATTGTGGAAAAAGGACAAGGTTCTCTTAAGGTTCTTATGTCAAAAAAGTAAAATGTTTATCTTGAACCTAAGAACTATTGAAGCAAAATGTTTAAAGATGAGTGTCCAAGATGAAGCATGGCGTTGACATATGAGGTATGACCACTTTAACTTTGGTGCATTTAAACTTAAGGAAGAAAATAATATGGTGAAAGGGATGCCCTCAATCAATCATCAAGCTTTCCCTAAAGAAGCCACATCAAGAGCAACTAAGTCACTACAACTTGTGCATATCGAGTTGTGTGGGTCAAAAAATCCATCTTCATTTGGAAAGAGTAAATATTTCGTTCTCTTTATTGATGATTTTAGTAGAAAAATTTGGATTTATTTCTTAAAGCAAAAATCAAAAGTTTTTGTTGCTTTTTAGAACTTCAAATCTCTTGTAGAGATAGAGAGTGGTCATGAAATCAAAGTTTTGAAATCTGATCGAGGAGGTGAATTTACTTCGAATGAGTTTAATGAATTATGTGCAACTCATGGAATTCGCCGTCCATCGACAATTCCAAGATCTCCACAACAGAATGGAGTAGTTGAGAGAAATAATATAACTATTTTGAACATGGCAAGCTGCATGCTAAAATCCAAAAGGATGTCAGATGAGTTTTGGCATGATGCAGTTTTTTTTGCGGTCTATTTGGTAAATCGCTCTCCGACTTCAAATATCAAAGACCAATCCCCTCTAGAAGCTTATAATGGAAGGACACCTACCGTTAATCACTTGTGTGTCTTTGGGAGCATAGCATATGCACATGTTCCACAGCAAAGAAATATCCAAGCTTGATGATCGAAGCATCAAACATGTCTTTGTTGGCTATGATCCACATTCTAAAGGTTACAAGTTGTACATCCCATGCAACAATAAGGTAATGATGAATCGTGATGTTTAATTTGATGAAGATGCTGCATGGAACTGGGAGGCCAAGAAGAAACAAACTATAATTTCCTTCCATATTTTGAAGAAGATCAAGATACCACAACGTCAGTTTAAGATGCAACTCCACCTTCTTCACCTCCTCCTTCATCTACTTCTCTAGATGAAAGTCCAAGCGACAGACCAAGTAAGATGATAGATATAGAAGACATTTATGAAAGGTCAACTGAAGTAACTCTTGATCTTAAAGAGTTGTATTGTCTCTTGACTGATAGTGAATCATTAAATTATGACGAAACAATGAAAGATAAAAGGTGGAGACAAGCTATGTATGAGAAGATCAAATCAATTGTGAAGAACAACACTTGAGAATTAGCAACTATTCTAAAAGGTCATGAAGCAGTTTGAGTCAAATGGGTGTACAAGGTTAAAAAGAATGCTAATGGAGAGGTTAAAAAATATAAAGCAAGACTTGTTGCCAAAGGCTACAAACAAAAGCATATAGTTGACTATGAAGAAATGTTTGCACCAGTTGTTCACATGGACACTATTCGTTTTCTAATCTCTGTAGCAGCTCAAAATAAGTGGAAACTTTATGAACTTGATATAAAATAAGTGGAAACTTTATCTTGAAGATGAGGTCTAACTTTATCTTGTTGCCAAAGGCTACAAACAAAAGCATAGAGTTGACTATGAAGAAATGTTTGCACCAGTTGTTCACATGGACACTATTCATTTTCTAATCTCTGTAGCAGCTCAAAATAAGTGGAAACTTTATGAACTTGATATAAAATAAGTGGAAACTTTATCTTGAAGATGAGGTCTAGGTTGATTAGCCAATAGGATATACAATTAATGGACATGCATATAAAGTTTTGAAATTAAGGAGAACATTGTATGGATTAAAGCAAATACCAAGAGCATGAAATAGTCACATTGACAAATACTTCCAAGACAATGGGTATGCTCGTTGTCTTAATGAATATGCATTTTATGTCAAAGTTTGTGATAATAGTGATATTTTGATTACTTGTCTCTATGTTGGTGATCTTATATTCACTTGGAACAATCCAAGTTTATTTGAAGAGTTCAAAAAGGCCATGACGCTTGAGTTCGAGATTACTAATGTTGGACTCATGCCATACTACTTAGACCTAGAAGTAAAGCAATTGGAAGAATGTATATTTATTTTTCAAGAAAACTATGTGAAGGATTTTTTGAAGAAATTTAAAATGATGGATTGCAATCTGGTAAACACACCAGCCGAAAATGAACTTAAATTGTCAAAGTTTGAAGATGGACAAAATGAGGACCCTACTTTTTTCAAAAGCCTTGATGGAAGCCTAAGATACTTAACATTTATTAGACCTAATATTCTATATGCGGTTGGAGTAGTGAGTCATTTGATGGATGCTCCTACTACTACACACATGAAAGTTACTAAGAGAGTACTCTGCTACCTTAAAGGTATGCTTGATTATGGATTATTTTACTCTTCTTCTAATGATTTTAAACTATTTGGATTTTGTGATAGCGACTTTGTGGGAGATATTGATAATATAAAGAATACTAGTGGCTTTATATTTTTCATGGGGGACTGTGCTTTTTCGTGGAGCTAAAAGAAGCAACCTATTATCACACTTTCAACATGTGAGTTAGAGTATGTAGCATCAAAATCTTGCACTTGTCATGCCATTTGACTAAGGAGATTATTGAAGGAACTTCATATGCCACAAAAGGAAGCTATTGATGTTTGTATAGAAAATAAGTCTGCACAAAAACTTGCAATGAATCTAGTGTTTCATGATTACAACAAGCACATAGACACAAGATATCATTTTATTAGATAAAACATTGCCAAGAAAAAAGTTGAGCTTAAATATGTGAAGACTCAAGATCAAGTTGCATATATATTTACAAAGTCGTTACAATTTGATGACCTTAAAAGGCTAAGAGCAAAACTTGGAATGAAGAAAATTTCAAATTAAGGGGGAGCAATGTTATTACTAATTTGAAGTTAGATAAATTTAGAACCATATAGAATTTTTATGTAAGAATCTAGAAGTGATTTAATTATAGAAAAATGTGAGAAGTATCTAGAAGTGAGTATTAATTAGAAAACTCATAAAATATGTCTAGAGTTATCTATGTGTACCTATAAACACCCTCTTGTACTTGACATTAAGCATCAAGCAAATTGTGAATTTTCTATTAGAAATAATTTTCTTCCTCTAACAACAAACACTCCCCACCACCCAAACCACCATATCCAGCAATACCACAAAAAAAAAAAACTTACAATACATTTCCTCAAAACATATGTCAAAGCCAAAACCCTAAAACCAACACTATTACCCACTTTACCTACACCAAACCAGTCAAATTCTCCACAAAAACAACCCCATAAAAATCATTATCCCAACTAAGATGCAAATCCGTAGAGATAAGGGCTTGTACTTCTACTATGATGAGAAGTTTACCTTTCAAGATAAATGTCCTAATAAGCACTATATGCTAATGCAAATTGAGGATAAGGGAGACATTGATCAAACATACCCAAGCCAGGAGAAAGGTCAAGAGGACCTATATTTATAATTACACATGTACTTAAATGCTATAAAAGGTTGCTTCTGGGTTAACCACTACCAAATTCATCAACTTATTAGGGGAAATTAAAATTCAAATTCAAATACTACTTTATAGTGGTAGCTCTAACAGTTTCTTACACCCTAGACTAGCTCATTTTGCGCAGCTCCCTATTGAAACTTCAAAATATCAAAATCCTTGTAGGAAATGGTAACACCTTGACTGTTGAAGGATGGATGCAAATCCTATATGTTAAAATACAAAAACCATGAATTTGAATTACATGTGTACTTGTTACCTGTGATAGGTGCAGATTTGATACTTGGTATTACTTGGTTAGCTGCCTTGTGCCCAAATTAGGCTAACTATGCCTCTTTATGTCTCAAATTTTTCCATAAAGGTTCCTTTATTACAATACAAGGTTACAAACCATCATTATCAGAAGTAGTCCAATATCGCCATATTTGTAGGTTCCATAATACACATTCCATCTCTGAAATGTTTTCAATCCAAATTTCTAAACCAGAAATTCCTGAGGACAACTTCCTAGATATACCTTAAAATTTAAAACTTGAGCTAGCCATGATGTTGTATACATACGATTTGGTGTTTAACACACCCTTTGGTTTACCACCTCTTAGACAAAAAGAATACATTTTATCCCTCATGGAAAAGTTTAAACCTGTCAAAGTCAAACCCTACAAGTAACCCTCCACACTCAGAAGGAGCATATTAAGAAAAATCTAAATGAAATGTTTCATCAAGGTATTATTCAACCCAATATATGGTACTTGGAGTTTTTGAACTCGTGACAAAGCCTTAAATGCTTTAACTATTAAAGATATCATACTTCACGAAATATAAGTAGACCCAAAAGACAGACACAAAATAAACTTCAAAACTCACCATGGTCACTATGAATCGATTTTTAGAACCAAGTTGGTTTCCCACTTAGAGTTTTGATATTAGCGAAAGTACTTCATTAAGTATGAAAAAAATTGGAAGAAAAAAATTAGAGGAAAATACCAGAGAATACGACCGTAGGATCCCACCAGAGGAAGTGACTAGAGGATGTAAAAAGGTCAGAGGAAAGGAAATCAAAATAGTTAACAAAATCTTCAGAATCAGACAAATGCACACTATGGAAAAGAACGTGCATCTGCCTTTGATGTTTCAGTCTGAAGTATGCCTTTGAAGATTCAGTGTGCTTTTGGAAGGTCAACGTGTTTTTGTAGTTCCCAACCTCTAATGAACAATATTTGTGTGCAATCTTTGATGAACAATATTTCTTCATGCTCTCATGCCCAATATTTTTGCATGCTCTGATGAATAATATTTCCTCATGCTCTGATGAAAAGTAATTTCAGTATGCCTTTGAAGTATGAAGCCACTATTCAAGCTTTCCCGGAAGCTTATGTTTTGTTGACTCTGATTATTGCGACTCCTTCCAAAGTGTTGCCTCTGAAACATAACACACTCTGAAGTTGCTATGACTATAATAAGGAGCCAAATGTGATTTGTCCAAACCACTAATTCTAAGTCAAACAACTTTATATCTACCTCTGACTCTAATTGTTTAAGCAACACAACGTATGAATACAACAATCAAGTTATACTTTGATGAAGAAAAGTCAATGTTTGTGATGGAAAGTCAACGATTTTGATAAAAGATAAACTTCCCTTATCAGTATAAAAAATTATAAAGGTTCAAGAACACGGTCTATTAATTGTTCCCACCCAAATCAAATCAAATGTATGAAGGAAGATTCAGCTAAATAATTTCCTAATGCAATATGATGAAAATACGCATCATATCATTCTAGATGAATTGCTCATATCAGATTTCAAAATAAAGAATTAGCTAAAATACGTATTATCAAAATGCACTTCATAATTATTTTTGAAGAAAATCATTGTTGACCAAGCTAGAATTAAGATACGATTCAAAATTCTCAAAGAACTAAATTGAAGCCCTAAGTTCAACTATAAATAGTGGATCAAGGATGAAGAAGAAAGGTAACAACAACATGAATACACAAGCTCATAAATCCTAAAAATCAAAGTTGTTCAAAAAACCTCAAGAGCTCAAATTTCTAAGTATTCAAAGTTGAATATTTTAAGTTCTAGAAAATCACTCGTTCAAAGAAACATATTCTTAGTGTTGCATTGTTAGTGCGAGAAAATCTTGTAATAAATTTGCCTAGTAGAAGCAAAATAGAAACAATTTCAAACTCATTGTAACCTACCATGATAGTGGCTTTAGTGCGCCTCAAGCAATATGTGGATACCTGGCTGTGTTGAGAAGACTTAGCTTGTAGGGTTAAGGTGTTAGTGTGCCTTCAACAATCTAGGGTTTTCAGATTGTGTGGAGAAGACTCGACTTGTAAGGTCTGAAGTAGCAATGTCGAGTTACATGGAATGGGGGTTTGAATTGTAATCTTCCTATTTAAAATTTCCTGAAAAAAGTTAGGTATTTAACTCAAGAATGGTCTTGGTATAGAAAATAAAAAACAAAGAAAGTTCTTGGTTAACTTAAAATTATAAATTCAGTTTATGTTTTTAACTTAAATGATTAATCAGGCTTAATAAATAAGGAGATAAGAGAATGAGTTCTACACACGAATGTATCTTGGTTCACCAACTTCGGACTATGAGATTTTCCACTAAATGTTCAAAACAAAGAACCTGCTTGGTTTTACAACACCTAGCTCATATGAACCTTGACATGTTACAAACTTAAATTCTTTCCAGCGATAAAGAGATTATTAAGGTCACTTATAAATCTTGATAGGATTTCTTACAATCTACCCAAACTATACTAAACTCTTATAGTTCCAGTTTACAATAATGATGAAATTGTTTTGATAGAATCTGAGATGTCTTAACTCTTTTTTGAGATTCAATTCTTAACAAAGAATTCATAACAAGTATGTGAATATGAATGATTTAATGAGATTTTTTAGAACTTGAACTTCTGCAATTTCCTTGAGCATTGGCCTTCCTTTTATAGGCGTTTTAGAGCAAAACCAATATATACGGATAAATATATTCCATCTTTTGAATACTTTTTTAAATCTGTTGGACTAGACTTATTTCTTCGTTCTTGATCAGATTTCTCTCGTGTTTAATGATCCTTTATACTTCAAATATATGTGTTGATGTAATTGCTTTGATATGGAGTTTTGATTCTATCAAAGCAGGTTGGAGAATGATGATGAACTTATGTAGAATGTTAATGAAAATTCTGGAGATTGATAATCAAACTGGAGTTCTAGTCTTTGAACTTTCTGGAGATTGATAATCAATCTGGAGGTTCAGTCTTGATTATTCTAGATGTCTTCCTGATTAATCTAGATGTCTTGTTCATTTCAATATCGTTTAACTCTCATGACAATTAAGCTGGAGATGGTTCAGACTTGTTTGAACTTGATTGATTCATGACATTTTCTCTTTGTGATTCGAATGGTTTCTTTGATTAGAATGGATCATATATGTTCCTTGTCAAGTACTGATAATATAAGTGTAAATTTCAGAGGCAAAATCTTAGGGAAGTGATGATCAGTCTTGGTCTTGGAGAACATTCTCCATTTTTACAGATTTTGTCCAAAATGTTCTGTTTTCTTATCTCTTCAATTTTTATCTTTTATTGTTGATTCCTTTGCTTTGCTTGGGTCCTATTTGTGAATTAATCCACTCAAGCACAAGTTAAATTAACATAACATTTAGAATCATAATTAACATTCTTAATTAACCTTTGTTTATTTTGATCAAAACTTAAATTGAAAGTTTGTCTTAACAATCTCCCCCTTTTTAATGATGACAAACATGTTAATTTAGATTTTAATTCTGATTCTAATTTTAATTTTGAAGAGCTTAAAAGCTCCCCCTCAATTGATGCAGTAAATGTTTTTGGCATAAAATTAAAAAACATGCATATAATTTCCACATAAGCAATTTTCCATTAATTCATTTCAGAGATACAAAATGTCAGATTTGTAGCAAATATATAGAAGTTCCTAATTACAAAAAGACTTCTATATTTCATAATAAAAACTAAATTAATTTCCCCCCTATGTCATACAAAAAGGAAGGAGAAGAAGACTCCTATTTAGCAAGCGATGGAGAAGATCCTTCAGATGATGAAGATTTTGCAGGGTCAGGGATCGGCTGAGGAGTGGGAGAAGGATGAATGGGGGTAGGATTCAGCCCTAGTTTAGGAGCAAGTTGCTCTATCATCCATGTGCGTAATAGAGTAGTTTCTTGGTCTTGTTGAAGTTGTCATGCCATAATAGTTTGAAGAGCAGCCATGATTTCAGTGATTGATGGTTCAATTTTGGGAGGAGGAGTAGGGGGTGAGTGGAGGTAAGATGAGTGGTAGCAACAACTGTGGTCAAGGGAATAAGGGAAGTGCAAACAAATGGAGTAGTGGCAAAAGAGGTAGCCACTAGGGGTAATGGATTAAAAGATGATTGTTGGTTTATGGATGGGCCAAGAGTGTCTAGAAATATTAAAAATTGATTTATTCAAAAAATGGAGGAACTGGTTTTTTTGAGGGGAAATGAAGAGAGGGGACATGGTGCTGATATGATGGTTAGGAAGTAATGTACACAAGTCATGTGATGGAGAGTGAAGTATTTGTGAGTAAGAGAGGAAGTCTGTGGAGGATAGAGTTGATGGTTGAGGAAAAACAAAGAAAGTATGAGGATTGATAAGCTCTTCTAGAGAACGTTCTCAGTTTGGTGGTGAACGTTCTTGAGCAGGTTCAACTACTGCTTCTATTGATTGTTCAGGTGGTTGGTGTGGTGAGGTTGGAGCTAGTGCAACAACAACTTTTCTCATTGTTGAGCGCTTCCTCTTTAATGATTTTGGTGGGAAATAGGGTGTAAGAGCATACTTTTTTGATGTGGTTTTCCTCATGTGATATATGTTTTTTGAGGAAAACTTGGAGATTTTAATGAGATTTTTCTCATTTGTGAGAGGAATTTGGAAGTACCTAAAGATTTTGGTGAAGATCATCCCATAAGGGACTATGTTCTTTTTATAACCTCTGGTGGCAACAGTTATCATGTGGTGGATGATGATGTGTGGAAGTTTGAGACATTTATAGTTTAGAAGATGGTAGATGATCAAGGCGTCGTTGTCATATACATACTAATGACTTCCACAGTGGGGAAGTATGGCATGTTGACTAATGCTGTTGAAAATCTTTGAAAGAGGTTTAAGATTGGTTGAGAGGTAGCGAGTTGACCCTTCTTGGAACAAATCAGATAGCACATCTGTTTGTTTTAAGTTTAAAGCATCGTACCATTTGGTTCCAAAAATGGTAGGCCCTTATGTTGGAAGGTCAAGAATGGAAGCCAGAATATCAGGTGTCAGCCTGATTTTAATCCCTTTGACTGTGGAAACTATGAGGGATTTTTCAGAAAATGTCTTAGCTTGACAATAAAAAGCCCTAACCATATCTGAATAAAAGCATTCAAATGTTTGAAAAAATAAAGTCCAGCTCAAAGCATCATTGTGATGTTTGATTGCACTTCCATCCACAATTTGGTTTACCAAAACAAAAACTCTTCCAACTCCGATAGGGCGTTAATGCCATTTTTCTTTAAAGAGCTTTGGGATTTTGGAAGGGATGAGAGGATGAATGTGAAGTTTGGATTTTTTGGATGAAGGAGAACGTTCTGGGGAAGATTCTGAGGTTGGAGACATGGAACGTTCTGGAGTGAGAGAACATTTTGCTTTTGGTGAGGGATAGGGTTCATGAATTGGAGAACATTCTTGAATTGGAGAACATTCTGGGTTTGGTGAAGGAGAGGGTTCACGAACTGGAGAACGTTCTTGAACTAGAGAACGTTATGGGTTTGGTGAAGGAGATGGTTCAAGGTTGGGGAGCATTCTTGAACTGAAGAACGTTATGGAGAGGGGGGTTCATCATTTCACAGTTTCTGTTTAAAGGTAGTTGATTTCCTTCTCTATTGGTTTCTGGGATTATTTTTGGCTAGGAATTGGGAGAGTATGATGGTGGTTTTTATTTTCAAGGATTGTGGTGTTGGTTTGGTGGTTTTAGGACAAGGTTGAGATGGTTTTGTGAAAGAAGACAAAATTTCATTGATCAATCTCTGTTTTTGGTTTGGTGGTGTTGATTGAGAAGGTTTAGAAGAAAAAGATCTTTTAGAAGAAAAAGAGCGTTGGTTTGGTGTTTGGGACTTTTGAAGTTCCAGTTCCTGTGTGGACACGCATAGGACGCCTTTTGGCTAATGTAGGATTGAGGGTAGGTTTTCATAAATGTGGAGGAACTTGAGCGAAGTTTAGAGGAGGACATGTGTAGAGAGGTGGAAGGACTGTGGACTACATGTGTAAAAAGGAGGAGGACATGTGTAGAGAGGTGGAAGGACTGTGGACTACATAAACAAAATTTAACTAGAATTTTCTGAATTTTTCACAATTTTCAGTTTTTCTTTGATGAAGTTGGAACTATCCTTAACTAGAGGCTTTGTAAATATGTCAGCAAGTTGTTTCTGTGGACTACATAAACATAATTTAACTTGAACTTTCTGAATTTTTCACAATTTTCAGTTTTTCTTTGATGAAATTGAAACTATCCTCAACTAGAGGCTTTGTAAATATGTCAGCAAGCTGATTTTGAGTATCAATAAAAATTAATTCAATATCTTTCTTGTTAACATGATCACGAATAAAATAATGCTTTGTTTCAATATATTTTGATCTAGAGTGCTGAATAGGATTTTTAGATAAATTGATTGCACTAGTATTATAAGAGTAAATTGGAATGCTTGAGTAACTTACATAGAATGCTTGAGTAACTTATTAAAATGACAAGCATTATGTGTGTGGCCATTTTGACCACAATAAAAACATGTAGGAGTAGATTTACTTGTATATGTATGTATATGATGTTTCTTTGTTGGATTGGTCACTTGCCTTAACAAAGATGGTTTTATTTATACTTGGTTTATCAAATTTTGAGTAACCATGACCACTTTTTTTATTATAATATATTTGCATATTAAGGACATTTTCCAATCCAACTTGTCCATTTTCATATCTTTCAATTACTTTATTTAATTGGACAATTTTGAAAGAAAGAGAATCACACTTATCGCATGTAAAATTTTGTTTTAATTTTTCAGAATCATTTTGCATAGTGTCAATTTTCTCTTTAAGAGATGAAATTTGTTTCTTTTGAGTTGACACTAGTTTGAACAAATTTTTACATTCCATAAGTAATTCTTTGATTGCGTTTTGAGCATCATTATACTCAATAAATAATTCACAATTAGTATCATTATTATGAGAAGAGTCTTTGTTACTAACCTCTTCTTCTTCGTCGGATTGGTGTGATGCCATCAATGCAACATTTGCACATTCGTCACTTTTCGACTCCGAAGATGAACTGACTTCATTGTCCTCCCATGCTATATAGGCCTTTTTGGATTCTTTCTTCGTGTGAGCACTTTTCTTAATATTTAGGCATTTTGCTTTTACGTGTCCTTGCTTGCCACACTCAAAACAAGTGAAGTTTTGATTTGAAGTGGAGACATCCTTCTCCCTGAAAGTTTTTCTTTTCTTTCCAATTTTATAAGTTTTTTCATTTTGAAGGAACTTACCAAATTTCTTTACAAGGGAGGTGATGTTCTCATCTTCATCAGAATTCTCATCATCGATTTTCTCTTTTGACTCCGCTTTTAAGGCAATGCTCTTTGGCTTGTTTTCTTGAATTTCATTTTGTTCTAGCCTTTCAAGTTCAATTTCATGTTCTTGAAGTTTTGCGAAAAGTGCAGAAAGAGACATCTTTGATAGGCTTTTCTTTTCAGAAATTGCCGTTACTTTAGGTTGTCATGCCCTTGTTAATGATCTCAGAACTTTAAGGTTCAATTCATCATTAGTGAAGATTTTTCCAAGCGCCGTCAAGTGGTTGGTTAGATGAGAAAATCTTTTCTGAAAGTCCAGAATAGATTCTCTGGGCTGCATTCGAAACAATTCATATTCTTGAGATAATGTGTTGAGTTTGGAACGTTTTACCTCAATAGTTCCTTCATGTGTTACTTCAAGTGTATCCTAGATTTCTTTAGCCGTTTTGCAATGTGACACACGAAAGAATTCATCCATTTCAAGTGCTGATTGTAACATATTTTTGGCCTTCTTATCAAACAACATTTTCCTCTTGTTATCATTTGTCCATGAAGCTTTAATTTTTTATTCTTCTTTATTGTCGATGACTGTTTTTGGAACACAGGGACCGTTTTCTACTACATCCCAAATATCATCTCCTTGTGCTTCAAGATATGCTTGCATGCGTATCTTCCAAAAGTCATACTGCTACTACCACCACCTCTAAAAACTGGTTGTGCGGAAGCCATTAATAAGGATCGATGAGCAAATTACCAGAACCTTCTCTTATACAATTGTAAGAATAGAGGTGCACCTAAGAGTGCGGGTGAATTAGGTGTTTAGAAATTTTCTTGTTTTTAGAGATTTAGTGTTTGATTTTTCTGATTTAAGATAGTGTATGGAAAAGATAAATGGCAGAAAAATAAAGAACACAAATATTATCTTGGTCCCCCTTATGACCAATGGTACATCCAATCCTCTTGCACACCACAAGAGATTTTCTACTATTGTTAGAATAAGTACAAGTCCCACCCTGGGACCTTTGTTACAAACTCCTAACAATCACCCTAAGATAGCACACCACTATCTTAGTTTACAAAACTTGAAGAAAGAACACCATTTTACTCAATTTACAACACTGCAATGGTTTAGCAATATTGATTTTGACTTAGATCAATATGATATAACAATTGATGTACAATGATAACAATCCAATATATTTTCAAGTACACTAGAGAACTTTTCTCAATGATATGAAAATGTAAAATCTGTACTTGAAATATAAAAGTGAAACTTTGAAAAAATCAAAACATTTTAGAAAGTTTGTTCAAGGTTTGGTTGTAGGATTGGTTATGTTCTTTTTTAGTTTGCAACTTGATCACTTTCCTTGGTCTTTGTCTTCATCAAAAACATGTATTTTACATTTTCTTTATATTTGGAAATTCAACCTACATAAGATGTTATATCAACCTTAGGTACCCATTTTGTCTTGGGTCCTTGAGAGTTAGTTCTAATTGTTGAGACAAACTCTCTATTTTAAAAGTTTTGATGAAAATAAACAAAGGTTAATTAAGAATGTTAATTATGATTCTAAATGTTATGTTAATTTAACTTGTGTTCTTGAGTGGTTTTAATTAAGAGCAGAATCAAGCAAATACAAGAAAAGACAACAACAAGATCATTCTGCATCATAAACAGAGAATGATCTTCAGCTTCACCGAATTATCTATCACAGCATGTTGTTCAAAGTTTATCTACATCGTTAACAAAGAATCTGCTCTGGAAATCACTCATATCTAACAAGCACATGGCAAGGAACAAGTACAAATAATCCAGACTCAAAAAGGACATTTGATCGCAAAGATTAAAGAGTTCAAACATGGACAAAAGTCATGACGGCTTAAGAACTCCAAAATTCAAATGTCAAGAAAACTTGATCAAACTAGGTATATGACAAGACAAGAACAAAGGAAATACAGAACATTCAAAACGGGAACTCCAGAATGATCATTGAAGCTCAAGAACGTTCAAACTGATAAAACCAAGAACGTTAATCATTCTCCGTTTTCTGCACATCAACAGCAGCCTTGCATCCTCTCTGTTTCAGTCTGCAATTCGATTCAAATCTTCTCCAACCTCCTCTAGCTACACTCAAGACTCAAGACAGATAATGTACCATCCAAGATCAATGAAGAAATGTCAAAGAAAGGACAGAAATGCTTTCAATGCTAAAACATCAAAAGTCAAAAAGCTGTTTTCAAAGCAGCATTATTTTTATTCTAAAAATAATGTTTTGGTCAAAAAAGCATGGCCTCTCCAACAGCTATTTCGTACATCTCCAGCCTATAAATAGAAGGCCATTATCTCAGTTCTCAGCAAGAAATTCAAGTGCCAAGTAATCAACATTATACAATCACACTTAAGCTTGAAATTCTGCAAAACAGAGGAAACATTACTTTCTGCAAATTCGCGAAACAGCCACTGCTGCTCATTCATATATCAGTTGTGAAATTGTCATTAGATACTCTGTAAAGAATCTATTCTCAAACAAGAGTTGAGCAATATCAGATTCTGTCAAAATCAATCATTTGTAAAAACTCAAACTATAAGAGTTTCGTTATAGTTTGTTTAAGATTGCTTCCTATCAAGGTTAGATAGGTGTTGTGATTGCTTTCTGGGTGGAAAGTAATTAAGAAAGAAATAGATCAAGGTTGATTTATTCTAGGTGTTGTAAGATTAAGAAGGTTCTTCATTTTAAACACTTAGTGGAAAATCTCACAGTGTGAGGACTGGACGTAACCCACGTTGGGTGAACCAGGATAAATCTTTGTGTGGTATTCTCCTTCCTTTCTCCTTCTTTATTATACTGCATTAATCATTTGAGATAAAGTATAAACTGATTTTCTACTAATTAAAGAACGTTCTCTGTTTTATAACATAAACCAAGAACGTTCTCCGTTTTCTGTTTTATAACCAAGATCATTCTTGAGTTATTTTCTTAAGTTTTAACAGGAATTTTTAAAAGGCATATTTACAATTCAAACCCCCTTTCTTGTAAATCGATATTGTTACTTCAATTGGCATCAGAGCTCGGTCTCTAAAAAGTTCAAAACACCTAACAAGTGTTAGAGAAAAGATCTAGAAGAACGTCGAAAGCAAAATACATTGTTGAAGGAGGATCCTCAAATCGACCTCCATTCTTTGATGGATCAGACTATTACTTTTGGAAAAACAAAATGCAGTTGTTCTTAAAATCTCAGGACACAAGAATGTGGCGCATCATCACAGATGGAGATTTCACACCAAGGGTCGATCAAGATGACTTGAATTCTGCTCTAAAAAAGGAAGCAGATTGGACAGCAGAAGATAAAGCTAAGGTACTTCTAAATTCTAAAGCTCAATTATTCTTATCATGTGCTTTAAGCAGGGAAGAAAGTGAAAGGGTAGATGAATGCACAACTGCAAAAGAAGTCTGGGATACATTGCAAACTCATCATGAAGGAACAAGCCATGTCAAAGAAACAAGAATAGACATTGGTATAAGGAAATTCGAACTGTTTGAAATGCAAGAAGGAGAAACCATTGATGAAATGTACTCAAGATTCACCACAATAGTAAATGAAATGCGTTCTCTTGGCAAAGCCTATACTGTGCAAGAAAGAGTAAGAAAAATCATGAGGTGTCTCCCAATCATTTGGAGACCAATGGTGACAACTATAAGCCAAGCCAAGAACCTTGAGTCACTGCCTCTGGAAGAACTAATTGGAACTCTAAGAGCTCATGAGATAGTATTGCAAGAAGACAAACCAGTCAAGAAAGGAAAGGCAATAGCACTGAAATTTTCTCAAGAAAAAATCACAGTTCCAGTTGAAGAGGAATCAGAAGAGAATGAACAAGGAGATGCTGATGAAATGTCGCTTCTCACTAGAAGAATTCAAAGAATGATGAGAAGAAGAGATCAAATCAAAAAGGGATTTCAAAACAGAAATCCTAAAACAGAGATTGACAAGAGTCAAGTCACATGCTTTGGATGCAACAAATTGGGACATTACAAGGCAGAATGTCCATCAAACAAAAATCCACCAAAACGATTTCCCTTCAAAAAGAAATCAATGATGGCAACATGGGATGATTCAGAGGAATCAGAAACAGAAGAAGAGGAAGAAGAAGCCAACATATGCTTGATGGCAAAAACAGAGGAAGATGAGGTAATGAATTCTGAACCATGTCATTTATGTCAACAAATGGGAAATGAATTTGATAACTTGCTAAATGACTCAAATCTCCTTATTCAAAAATGTAGTTCTCTGAAAGAACAGTTTTATAAAGAGAAAGAAGAGAAGGAAAGAAATCAAACTGAAAATAATTTGTTAAAAAAGATGATTCAAGAATTGAAAGAAACAAGAGTTTTTGAAAGTGAAGAATGTCAAGAACATTCTACGCTACAAACGGAGAAGTTCAACTCAAAAATGAAAACGAACTTCTCAAAACTGATTTACTGAACTTCATTAAAGCCACTGAAACTTTTCATAACATCATGGGATCTCAAATAGGAATTTTTGATAAAGCTGGTCTTGGTTTCAATCAAACTCAAAAAACCAAACTTTATGAAAACTTCTTTGTCCCAGAAAGAAAGGAAGAAAAATGCAAGACTAGATGCTCATACTGTAGAAACTTGGACATCTAGAGTTTGCATGCTACTTCAGGAAAAGGGATGAAAAAATCAAAAAAAGAAAAAGCTTTTTAAACATGAGAATCATCCTGTCAAGATTGTTTCAAAAAAACAGCAAAACGGAGAATGTTCTCCAGTTTGTTCCCCAAACAGAGAAAGTTCAAAGTTACAAGTTGAACGTTTCAAAACATCTGTTAAACTAAAGTTCAACTCTCCTAAATCATATATTGCTAAACCCATTTCAAAATCAACAAACAACACAGCTGTTTCCAAAACAAGAATGATATACCACTTAAAAACTAACTCTCAAGGACCCAAAACAAAGTGGGTACCTAAAACTGGAATGATATCACCTGCAGGTTGGTTTTCAAAATACAAAGAGAAAGCCTTGGTTCTTGGACAGTGGCTGTTCAAGGCACATGACAGGAGATAGAAATTGTTTCATAACCTTCAGCAAGAAGGATGGTGGTTCGGTCACATTTGGAAATGATGATCAAGCTCAAATTAAGGGAAATGGAACAATTGGTAAGACAAACTCTGCTCAAATAAATGATGTCCAATACGTGGAAGGATTGAAACACAATCTATTAAGCATAAGTCAGTTATGCGACAATGGATGCGAAGTCACTTTCAAGCCAAAGGTATGTGAAATCAAGATGGCCAGAACTGGAAAAATTATGTTCTCTGGTAAGCGAAAGAAAAATTTATATGTGATATATTTGGATGAATTACCTGATGAATCATGCTTTATATCAATCAATAAAGATAAATGGATCTGGCATAAAAGGGCTGGATATATCAGCATGAAAACTATTTCAAAAATCTCCAAACTTGATCTTGTTAGAGGTTTACCAAAACTTAATTTTGAGAAAGACAAAATCTGTGAAGCTTGTGCAAAAGGTAAGCAAGTCAAGAGCAGCTTTCATACAAAAGATTTTGTATCAACAAATAGAACTCTTGAACTACTTCACATAGATTTATTCGGGCCTGTCAAAACAACAAGTCTAGGAGGAATGAAGTATGGTTTTGTTATTGTTGATGATTTCTCAAGATTTACATGGGTTCTATTTTTAAAACAAAAAGATGATGCATTTGAATCATTTAAAACATTTTGTAAAAAAGGTGCAGAATGAAAAGGACTCCAGCATCATCTCTGTAAGGAGTGATCATGGAGGAGAATTCATAAATGCCTCATTCAAAAGCCTTTTTGATGAACTTGGTATATCTCACAATCTTTCATGTGCAAGAACTCCACAACAAAATGGAGTTGTTGAAAGAAGAGAATAGAACACTACAAGAAATGGCAAGAACTATTTAGAAGAATCAAATGTTGAAAGTTATTTTGGGCAGAAGCCATAAACACTTCTTGCTATATCTTGAATTGTGTATCTATCAGAAAAATCATCAACAAAACTCCGTACGAAATCTGGAAAAACAGAAAACCAAACATTTCTTACTTTCATATTTTTGGTTGTTACTGTTACATACTAAACAACAAAGATCCTATTGGAAAATTTGATGCAAAATCCGATAAAGCGATCTTTCTTGGATACTCAACCGAATCTAAAGGTTATAGAGTGTTCAATTTAAGAACTAATGTTGTTGAAATTAGTATGCATATATTGTTTGATGAGTTTGATGATCTAGATATAAGTAAAAAGGATGAAGAAGAAGAAACTCAAAATGAAACACAGCAGGAAACAAGTCTGCAGAAAACAGAGATTGATAAACGATCTCCGTTTCATTCTCACCAAAAAGCTGGAAAACCATTGAAGATCATCCTCAAACTCAGATCATTGGAGACACAGCTGATGGAATCCGAACCAGAAAGATCATTCAAATAATGATGACGACAGCATGGCAATGATATCTCAGATTGAACCAAAGTCAATCAAAGATGCTATTACTGATCAATCTTGGATTAACGCCATGAAGGAAGAACTTCTACAGTTTGAGAAAAATGAAGTTTGGACTCTAGTACCAGATCCTTTAGATCAAACTGTTTATTGGCACTCGATGGTATTCAGAAACAAAGCTTGATGAAGAAGGTAAGGTCGTGAGAAACAAAGCAAGATTAGTAGCTCAAGGCTACAATCAACAAGAAGGTATAGACTATGATGAAACTTTTGCTCCAGTTGCAAGGTTAGAAGCTATTCGAATACTTCTTGCATATGCATCTCATAAACTCATCAAACTGTTTCAAATGGATGTGAAAAGTGCTTTCTTAAATGGTTTTTTAAATGAACAAGTGTATGTAAAACAGCCCCCAGGATTTGAAAACCAAGCAAAACCAAATCATGTTTTCAAACTTACCAAAGCTCTTTATGGCTTAAAACAAGCACAAGGGCATGGTATGAAAGACTGAGTTCATTTCTGATCGAGAACAACTTTCAAAGAGGAAAAATCGATACTACTTTATTCAAGAAAACTGAAGGAAATGAATTACTCATTGTTCAAGTATATGTGGATGATATCATTTTTTGGATCAAACAAATGAAAAAACTATGTGAAGATTTCTCAAACTTATGCAAAGTGAATTTGAAATGAGCATGATGGGGGAATTAAGATATTTTCTTGGTTTACAAATCAAACAATACGAAAAAGGCATTTTTGTTTGTCAAGAAAAATATATCAAGATCTGTTGATCAAATATAAAAATGAATGAGTCAAAAATTATGACAACTCCCATGCATCCATCCACTTCCTTAGAAAAAGATGAAAATGGCAAATCTGTCTCTTGAAAGAATATCGTGGAATGATCGGTTCTCTGCTATATCTAACTGCTAGCAGACCAGATATTGTGTTTGCAGTAGGATTATGTGCTCGATTTCAAATCAGCGCCAAAAGAATCCCATTTAACTGCTGTTAAACGCATATTTAGATATCTCGTTGGAAAACTAATCTTGGTCTTTGGTATAGAAAAGGTTCCCATTTTTTGATATTATAGCATACTGTGATGCTGATTATGCTGGAGACAAAGTTGAAAGAAAAAGCACAAGTGGAGCATGTCAGTTCCTAGGTGAAGCATTAATCAGTTGGTCATGCAGAAAACAGAACACCATAGCACTATCCACAACTGAGGCTGAATATGTGTCAGCTGCAAACTGCTGTTCACAAGTTTTGTGGATCAAGAACCAACTTCAAGATTACTCTGTAAGCTATTCAAAATATTCCAATTTATTGTGATAATACAAGTGCTATTAATCTGTCTAAAAATCCTATTCAGCATTCTAGATCAAAGCATATTGAGATAAAACATCATTTTATTCGTGATCATGTCAATAAGAAAGACGTTGAATTAATCTTCGTTGATACTCAAAATCAACTTGCTGACATTTTCACTAAGCCTCTTGTGGAGGATAGTTTTAATTCAATCAAAGAAAAACTGAGAATCATGAAAAATCCAGAAAAATTCTGGTTGAAATCTGCTTCTGCAGAAAACGGAGATCGTTTATCAGTCTCCGTTTCGCGTTCATCATTCTCCGTTCTGGAAAAAGCAACAGTCTGCTTTTCCCTCTCAAAAGTAAAAAGGGAAATCTGGCATTTATTACACGTGCCCTGTGTGTCTGGTGTTAGCATGCTGACACATACTCTCTCCAATCCCCCAAAATGCTTTTCCCATTTTCCTAGGTACAAACTCATCATTACTCCACCTTTTCTCTCTATCCACTCAAGTCAGGAAACTGCTCCTCTTCCACCTCCTTTTCCCAAAAGCTGGAATCATCTCTCTTTCTCTATATCACATTCACTGTTCATCTTCTTCATCATCTTCCTCCCAGAAAAAAACAAAAAATGGCTCGAACCAAACAGGCTGCACGAAAAAATGCCTCCATCTGTACACCACCATCTTCATCGTCCTCATACCAATCCAGAGAGCGTTCTCCTCTCCACCACCTCGCCCTTCACCACCACACTCATCTTCCGCCTCTCCATCTCCTCAAAACATCAAGAAGTTCTAAATCTCATGCCTCTGTCCACCCTTTCTTCCACCACTATACACTCGACCTACACCAAACTACGCTCAAGTACCTCCCCATCTTCGCACCAGAATCACCCCTCCACGCCGCTCCATGCGCGTCCAGTCTGGCATTGGAACATCAAAGTCCATGAACCCTAAACCTTTCTACTTTATCATTTCAGACTCTGAGAGTGATGACTCTTCTGAATCGTGTCCTCCGGTAGAAAAATCTCCAACACAATCTGAACCACAAAGACACCTGATGCCTACAGTACCAACTCCTCCACCACAAAATCCACCAAAACACAATATCTGGTCTGCTAGCAGTTAGATATAGCAGAGAACCGATCAATCCACGATATTCTTTTCAGAGACAGATTTGCCATTTTCATCTTTTTCTAAGGGAGTGGATGGATGATGGGAGTTGTCATAATTTTGACTCATTCATTTATATTTGATCAACAGATCTTTGATATATTTTTCTTGACAAACAAAAATGCCTTTTTCGTATTGTTTGATTTGTAAACCAAGAAAATATCTTAATTCCCCATCATGCTCATTTCAAATTCACTTTGCATAAGTTGAGAAAATCTTCACATAGTTTTTCATTTGTTGATCCAAAATGATATAATCCACATATACTTGAACAATGAGTAATTCATTTCCTTCAGTTTCTTGAATAAAGTAGTATCGATTTTCTCCTTTGAAAGTTGTTCTCGATCAGAAATGAACTCAGTCTTTCATACCATGCCCTTGGTGCTTGTTTAAGCCATAAAGAGCTTTGGTAAGTTTGAAAACATGATTTGGTTTTGCTTGGTTTTTCAATCCTGGGGGCTGTTTACATACACTTGTTCATTTAAAAAACCATTTAAGAAGCACTTTTCACATCCATTTGAAACGTTTGATGAGTTTATGAGATGCATATGCAAGAAGTATTCGAATAGCTTCTAACCTTGCAACTGGAGCAAAAGTTTCATCATAGTTATACCTTCTTTGTTGATGTAGCCTTGAGCTACTAATCTTGCTTTGTTTCTCACGACTTACCTT
>PGTU02015408.1:0-26172 GCA_002896215.2 Cicer echinospermum | reverse complement strand
GGGTTTCATAAATCGTGGTAATTCCTTTCAATTTATCGTTATATTAATCTATTTATTTGGTTCTTTTTTCGTATTTAATATTATTTTTTATTTTTTCAATTAGATCTATGAACGAGACGATAAAACACAGATTAAAGATTTAATATAGCCGTGATCAAATGGAATTCGTTAACATTTTCTCATATTCCCATGTGTTTTTACTCTATTGTTCGATTTGAGAAGATTTTGTATAAATCTTTTACGATTGTGATTTTCTTGATTAAATATGATTACACTCATAAGGATGGAAGAAGGTAATAAATATAAATTTATATATGTATATTATCCTTGATACTTCCTATTAATTTTTATTATTCAACTCAATTTACATGTTTGTATCTAAATATAAATCACTTGTTATTCATATCATTTTTAACATAAGTTAATTTTAATTATTATTACAAAACAAAGACATAGTTTTTTTTTTATGATACAATCAAATTTAGTAATTAGTTGAAATATTGAAACTAGGATCTCTATTATCATTCCGGTAATGTACATATATTATAATAAATATACTTGTTTGTATTCATATTGGAGATGTTATTAGTTATTATATGTTTATTATAGGTTATCGAGTGTAAACCCATTTGGAGCTAAAAGGTGGCTACATGACTTCAAATAAAGTGCGAGAAATACAATTGCACTTCAACTTTAATATATATATGTTTCTCAACTCCAAAGCATGTGAGTAATTTGATTTGTGTTTTTAGTTTTTTTTATCGAATTAATGTGTTTTTTTTATATTTTTGGAATGTGTTATTGAAGTAGATGTGTGGTCTTCAAGATTGAAGTAATCTTAAATTTAATCCTTATTATAAAATTCCATTCAACTACTTCCTTGTTTTAATTTCTGTGCAATTTATTAATTATTGCTTATTAAATCATGTGTTTTATAATTTTGTAGGAAAAAGGTTCACATTGTCATTGAATATTTGAAGGGAAACATGAAATATACCATGTATTAGGTATATCTTTCCCTTACATTGATTAGGGTTTTTCATTGTTGCTTCTTCTTAGTATATTGTATGTTATTGAATAGAAGACATTAATTATTATTGATATATATGGTTTTATATTTTTACTTTTTACGGTTTTGATTCATTATTTTTTTAAGATTTTTATTTATATATTTAAAAGAAATCAACAAAAGTATGTTTTTCTTTAATTTAAAGGCAAATAATAAGAGTTTTTGAATATGTTGTGTTTTTTACATAGATTGACTCTAAGTTTGTTGGAACTTCTTCACACAATTGTGTCTACTTCGTCTCTAAGATCAATATATCATCCACATTCGTTAACACCCCGTTTTTCAAAGCGAGGTATATTTTTTTTCCAAAAGAGATTAAACTAAAACAGAGAAATAAACAATGGAAATGTCTTTGGATAAATAATTGAGTCATTATAATTTTACAAGCAGCGGAAAAGTCTCCAAATATAATCAAAGCATTTACACAAATACAAATGGTACATGGAACTTATCCAAAAAGATGTCAAACTGACAATATTAGTATCAATACAGTTTTCCCAATTAAAATACTCCAACCCAAAAAGAAGGAAGTCTAGTCCCTATACATCAACCATAATCTGATCATCCTACCAAAAAAACTATACACCTCTGAGTGATCTCCACGCGCCCCGTGAATCCTCTTCACGTAGCTCCAGTCAAGCAATTCTCATCCGTAGGGTACGAACCAGTAGGTCGTCCTAGCTCTCATCTAGGGCAAAGCCCAGATTTCCACAATAGTTGCTAAGGGTCACCAAACGAAATTACAGATAACACATAACATTAAGTTTTAAATGCTACAATAACCTTTCAACTAAGCTGCACCTTCAAAAGGGTTTCATATGCCAACATGCATAAACAAGGGTTCAGAAAAATGAATCTTTTAAACAAAAACAGCATTGTTGTATTCGAATACAGCATCTCTGTATTCGAATACAAGTTGTTTCAGCATTCAGCAAAAAAAACAGCATGTCTGTATTCGAATACAACAGTCTGTATCGACTACACAGTAAGTCAGTAGCAAACAACATGTCTGTATTCGAATACAACAGTCTGTATTCGACTACACAGTAAGTTAGTGGCAAAAACAACATGTCTGTATTCGAATACAGCTTCTGTATTCGAATACACATCAGACAGCAACAGGGAAAACAGCAAAATTCAGCTTTTTAAAGGGTTTCGAAAACCAATCAACACTTACACACAAATTCAAACAATCACACTTAGCAACTATAGCGCAATCACCACGACATCTGAGTTTCGAAATAGTATTTGCAATCAAACATGCTATCACCAAATTCCAAAACATAACACTTAACACTTATAACACAATTACTACAACATCATGGGTTTCGAAATGGTATTGCAATCAAACATGTTATCACCAAATTCCAAAACATACACTTAACACTTATAACACAATACTACACAGACAAAATGAACCAACAATTCACAATTTAACAGGGTGTAGTCTCTCACGGACAAACACCTGTGCAGTCTCTCACGGACAAACACAATTTACCAAGAAACGTAAGTCGTAAACGTACTACCTATCACGGGTCCGTACTGTTTACCGAGGTGCCACCTATCACGGGTCTGCACGATTTACCAAAAATACACATAAGTAAACAAGACATTAAGAGATTCCCCATTCTTAATTCTCATTTAACTTAAACCAGGGCGTAGTCTCTCACGGACAAACCCCTGTGCAGTCTCTCACGGACAAACACAATCCACCAAGGAACGTAAGTCGTAAACGTACTACCTATCACGGGTCCGTACTGTTTACCGAGGTGCCACCTATCACGGGGTCTGCACAACTTACCAAACGTAAATCGTAAACGTACTGCCTATCACGGGCCCGTACCGTTTACCAAGGTGCCACCTATCGCGGGTCAGCACGATTTACCAAAACACACATAAGTAAACGAGACATTAAGAGATTCCTCATTCTTAATTCTCAATTAACTTAAACGATTTTCAAAACAGACATTAAGTAAATAAGTCATTAAGAGATTCCCCATTCTTAATACTTATTTAACTTAAACGATTTCAACAACAAATATTAAGTAACCAAGACATTAAGAGATTCCCCATTCTTAACGCCGAGTTAACTTAAACGATTTTCAAACAAAACATTCAGTAAACAAGGCATTAAGAGATATAGTAAACAAGGCATTAAGAGTAGAGTTAATGTTCCACATAAAATTTACCAAATTGATTAGAAGTTTGGGATATAGAAACATCAAATGTTTGTGATACCAACATCTCAAATACTCGTTTGCACGTGGACTAAGATCTCTCAACACATATGCTAATGTAGTAAATTTGCAAAAGATATCAAAAAGTACAAGGTATTTGAAGTCTTTGTGGAGCACAATAAAACAATCCCAATTTATTACTAATGAAAATACACTTGGGGGAAATGGGAAAGAAGAGTTTTCAGTTTGCATGCTTCGCTCTCACTCTACTTCAGATGCAACATAAAACATATTATCATTTCATTTGGCACTTGTTTGCAACTTCCAATCCACTAGCAACCTTCAATGATGAACAAATTTTAACTAAGCTTCAAATGAAGCATCAAGGTAACCACAAAACATGGAAGAAAAACATTATTCACTTAACATCCTAACCATATCACAAAGTGACACAAATCACACAAAACCCCTTCAAAAGAAAATAAAATAAAAAATTGACATTTTCATAATAGTCTAAAATACAAAATAGAAGTGGATATGAACTATGAAGTATGAACGCCTTTGAGGTTAGACATGTCAGTATCCGACACCCGTACGATACCTAAAATAAGTGTTCTAAAAATAAAACTTATTTTCTTCACTTCAACACATCTTTAACCCCTTGGACACATCTCAAACACAACTACAGGGTTAAAGATGTGTCAAAGCAATGATGGGGGTTAAAAACATGAAATTTAATTACAACAAGTTTATTTTTTCTGGAAGTAGATGAATCCATGAAGGTGAAAAACTATCATATATGTATCGATGTAGTGTCCTATATCTTTTAAATTAGTAGTATCGAAGTGTTGGTCGTATTAGGTGTCCATGTCGCAATCTGTATATCTTTTTAAACCATCTTTCATGTCATCCATATAAATTGCTTCAATTTTAAGCACTAAGTCTACGATTTAACACCACATGTAACCAAAATCTGCAATTATGCAGAAAATAGAAGCATGCTTCCTATAAGCATTCAAGATCTAAACTCTAAGTTGTGTTCCTCACAACAATTTCATGACCTTTCCAACTCTCAATACTTCTCTTTAACACATATTCTACTCATTACACATCAATTAAAATGCCAAGCTTGTGCCTGAACAATAGTTCAGTTAATGACAGAACCACATGAGATAAAAGCAGGTTTACTCCACATGAGATAAAATGAGAGAGTATAAGATATTGGCTAGAGCAAATGCAATACAATTTGTAAAATCCCAACCCAACAATATTTCCAAAATAGAACTGTAAGTGAGTATATTAGGAGGTTGAACTTTATGATGCATCTGATTAACAAACTCCAAATCATATGAGATTCTCCTAAATTTGAGCAAACCATCAATAAGAGAATTGTAAGTTACCATATCAATAATGATTTTTTTGCATTGCATTTCTTTAATCCATTAGAGTGTGGACAAAAGTAACTACTTGGTCATTTGAATCTTTAGTATCACAATCAGAGGCAGTACGCCTTCATCATATTATGTTTCTGAGTCGTGTGTAGAATGTGTCTTTAGAGTCAGTTTCCAGAGTCGTGACTTTTATCATAATTAGATTCGTTGACTTTTTATTTTCAGTTGACTTTTTCATGTTGCGTCAACTTTTTTCATGTGACGTCGACTTTTTCATCATAGACATTGACTTTCTCAGAGTCAGACACTTTTGGTTTTGTTGGAGGCAAAGTATGAAAATCAGAGTCAAAAGTAGTGAGAAGTTTAGAGTCAAACCCAATCATCTTCTGGTGTTGAATTACTTATCAGAGGCAACTTAGTAGAGAAAGAGTAGCATTGTATATCAGAGTCAGATGCTTGCCTTTGAGTTGCGTTGTTGAAGGAAGATTATTGGAGCATGTTTCACTTGACTTTACATTCCTATCTTCAGAGGTAAAACCTTAGAGGCTGTTATTTTTGAATTTCGAAAAAAATTGAAAAACACAATTTATGCTACCGAAAATATTACTGGGTTCAGTCGTGGACTAGGTCGCTCTCTTTAAGACATTTCGAGGCACTTACAAATTGTGAAAGACAGACTATCAATCACGAAGTGCTCATGATAAAACAACTCACATACATTGTATCGTAGTTCTCATGCACCGTAGAAAACCGTTTTAGAATTACACCATCAATATGGCAGTTAAATGACTAGCACTCGTAATATGGTACTAAGACCACTCAAAAGAAAGAGAAGAAGTGAGAAAGAAAGGGGAGAAGAGAGAAAAGATGTGGAGAGCTTTGGTGTGCTTTTCCAATAAGGAGAACCCTATATTTATAGAGGAAAATATGCAACTAGATCAGAGAAAAAAAGAGCGATCCATTAGGTTTGATACACTAACGTGCGCTCTAAATCTTTAGGTTTTTTTACCACATAAACGTGCGCTCCAATCTGATGAGTGTTTCACCAAGAAACGATAAAATAGCTAGGGTTTGATCAGAGAATGACGCCCGAAATTGGAGGCAAGAACTGACTGGATCAAATGTTGAATGTTGACTCGGTGGAGAGAAATTATGTAATTAACGTATCAATGAAAGATAAAAAATGCAATCATTCATTTAAAATTAAATAAATAAATATTATTAATTTTTCATACCACCACCTTGGAGCACACACCAAGTTCCATACCTCCACCTTATAAAACACTACTAGTGTATGTTATCACTCCTAGGTAGACTTCGTTATTTTTTAATTCACACCAACACTAGCTCTCATTAATGTCATTATTATTTTCAACAATCTTCCATAAATATCATCATTTCCGACAGAGTCAGATCATGAGAGTCAAATCCTTAGACTGATACTTAGAGGCAAAAGGCAAGAAATTTGTAGTCTCTAAATGATCAAGTTCCATAGATAAAAGGGTCTTTGGAAATTCGCAAAGGTTGAAGCACGCAGTGGCATTTACTCCTCAGTTTCCAGGCATTGTTCTTTTTCTTTTGGCTATGTTGTTTTGTTTCAAGGAATGACTCTCAAAACCAAATTGTTAAATAGTTCTATTTTCCAACAACATGGATCCTGCCTAGGAATTATGTATTTTCTTTTAACCTGGCAAAATGAGTATATTAAAAAAAACATTTTAAGCACAAGAGAGGCTTAGAACAAGAACAAAAGAAGTGTAAACATTCTTTTTTTTGTATGATTGAAAAACAAACTAGAAACACAAACTAAGTCAATGCATATTAACCACAAGCTATGTCAATGCATATTAAGGATTGAAAGCACATTGATTATATTCATAACAAAATCCTTTTACATACAATTTGATCAATATAACGCCCAAATTGTAATAAACTATTTTATTAAAGAAATAGAATTAAATAATTAATTAGCATATAAATTATTTCAGAATATATGTTGATTAATTTTAAGATTTTTGTTATATATATGGTTTCTATTATGTGCTAAATTTTGTACATATTAGACTAAATGAGTGATATAAATAACAAAATTAAATTTATTTTTTATATATTTTTCTAAAATAATAGTATATTGGCATGTACATATTTTAAAGAATAAAATTTTAGGCAATTTTACGTGTATATGTGCGTTGGTAGTCAATGTGAATTTTCTTGTAGGTTTGACTAATGTTAAAATTGCACATAATTATATTTAATTATTTTAAAATATATCTTATTTTAATTATTCATTTTACAAATAATTATCTTCAATATTAGTATATATGATATTGATTTTCTTTATTTTATATATAGTTGTTATGGTATGATGATTTTATACATATTTATTTTATTTAGTAATTAATTTAAATTGTTGGTGTTATATTTATTTATTTTATCATTTGACTATTCTAAAAAAATGACGTATTTCTATGTGATTATTTTGAAAAAATATGATAGTAATAATTATAGTTATTATTTTAAATATGTGAGTTTTTGATTAAAATTATATTTATCAATGTTAAGGAAAAAAATAATATTATGTTAAAATGAGTATTTTGCAGAAAAAGTTTCTAGCATGGATAAGTAAAATAATTATTTATTTTATAAATAACTTTTAGAAATCCTAAAAAATGAATTTTGGACCAGACGACTTTTACACAACTATTTCCTACTTCTGACTTCGGCATATTAATTTGGCTATTATTGGTTGGACGTTTCTTTCCTACACCTACGGGTTGCTTATTACACCCCAATTTCTGTCACAGAGGACGCTCCTGTGTTTCGGCTTACAGATTAGATTGTTTTACTCTTCTATTTGTCCATCTGCTATCTGCACCTCTCCATCTGCAATAAAAAAATAGAGCAACCGCAACACTAAACCCTCTTTCTCTCAAATTCACTTCTATCAATTCTTTGTTATTTGAATCGATCTCACCCAACCACAACACCCATAATTGTATAAAAAAATGCTTATATATAAAAAAACTTGATGAAGATTTTAAAACTTGGAAAGAAACTTCAATGGTGTATTATATGTGTATCAATATATGTCTCTGTAATCTATCTGGGCAACTACATTAAGCAACCATGATTTTTTTTACTCATGCAACTATAATATATATATATATATATATATATATAATATATATATATATATATATATATATATATATATATATTTATTTTAAAAATCCTAAAAAATATCACTAATTTCAGAATTGTGATTGAAATTATAAATAGTGATATTTTTTTGCTATTTTTAAGTAAAACAAAGTCATTTTTTGAAATAATGAATTAATGTCACTTATCTTCTGCTACTACTAATAATACAAAAAGACACAAATATTTGGCATAAAGATTATAGTTAGTATTATATGGCATACACCAAAACTTAATTCTTTAAAACCAATGTACTTCGAATTCTAGTAGAGTTTATAAAATTTATTTACATTATTATCAGTGCAAAATTAAACTTTAATAGAAGACTCAATTATGTGTGAGAATAATGCACTCATCAATAACAAATTGTGTCTTTTTAATGAATCTCTATAAAAGAAAGTAATGTTTTCTTTAATGTTTAATGTGTTTTTTTTATTTAAATGTCAAGTTATTTAGCAAAATTAATTATTTAATTATTATTATTATTATTTAAAATAGTCAATTATTTAATTATTGGTATTTATATTTTATGTCAACTTAGTTATTTAATAAGATAAAATTGTGGTTCCAAAAAACAATCTCAAGCGATAACGAGAGATATAAGTGAGTTTGATACAAACATGAAAAATTCGAAGGTTTTGTTTATCGCAGCCACTGCAACCACAACAAACAATGTTTTTGTTTTCACTAGGTCAAGGTTTGTTTCTCTTTTTCATTCCCAAAAAGTTTCTTCCTTTTAATTTCATTCCCTCTTTTTGCTTCTCAGCTTCAACCCTATTCCCTCAATTCCATAATCCTCATCTTGACAATTCCATTTCATTGTTCAATTCTTTGCTCCATAACAATCCTACCCCCACCACCCATTGAATTTGGCAAGATTTTAGGTTCCATTGTGAAAGCTAAGCATTACTCAATTGCTATTTCCCTTTTTCAACAAATGGAAGTTAGGGGAATCACCCTGACTTAGTAAATTGCAGTCTCTTAATGAATTGTTTCTGCCAATTGGGTCATATCACTTTTGCTTTCTCTGTTTTCTCAAAGATTCTCAAAAGGGGTTATCATCCTGATACAATAACTTTGAATACACTCATCAAGGGTTTTTGTCTCAAAGGCGAGGTTCATAAAGCATTGCACTTTCATGACAAGGTGGTAGCACAAGGATTTCGGTTGAATCACGTTAGTTACGGGACTTTGATCAATGGGTTATGTAAAGTTGGAGAAACAAGAGCAGCTCTAGAGTTGCTGAGACGAGTTGATGGGAAATTGGTTCACCCAGATGTGGTAATGTACAGCACGATTATTGATAGTATGTGCAAAGATAAACTTGTTTCTGATGCTTGTGATTTATATTCTGAAATGGTTGTCAAGAGAATTTATCCTAATGTTGTCACTTACAATGCACTAATTAGTGGCTTTTGCATCATGGGTCAATTAAAAGAAGGAATTGATTTGTTTAATAAAATGACAATGGAAAACATCAACCCAAATGTGTATACTTTTAATATATTGGTTGATGCTTTTTGTAAGGAAGGGAAGTTGAAAGAAGCTAAAAATGTGTTTCTTGTGATGATGAAAAATGACATAAAGCCGAGTATTGTTACTTACAACTGTTTAATAGATGGATATTGCCTCGTTAATGAAGTGAACAGGGCTAAGAGCATACTCAACATTATGGCCCAAAGGGGAGTGGCTCCTGACGTTAGGAGCTACAGTATCATGATTAATGGACTCTGTAAGATTAAAATGATGGATGAAGCCATGAACCTCTTCAAAGAAATGCAGTCCAGAAAAATTGTTCCTAATGTTGTAACTTACAGTTCCCTCATCGATGGTTTGTGCAGATCGGGGAGAATTACATATGCTTTGGAGCTTGTTTGTGAGATGCATGATAGGGGCCAACCACCTAATATATATACTTACAGTTCTATATTGGATGCTTTATGCAAAAGCCATGATGTTGACAAGGCAATTGCATTATTGAAAAAATTTAAAGACTTGGGTATTCAACCAAATATGTGCACGTATAATATTCTTCTCAATGGATTGTGTAAAAGTGGACGAATAAAGGATTCACAAAAGATTTTTGAATATCTTTTGGTCAAAGGCTACAATCTTGATGTCTATGCATATACCATTATGATACAAGGGTTTTGTAACAAGGGCTTGTTGGACGAAGCGTTGGATTTGTTTTCAAAAAATGAAAGACAATGGCTGCATCCAGATGCTTTAACTTATGAAATAGTTATTCATTCCCTCTTTGAAAAATATGAAATTGAAAAAGCAGAGAAACTTCTTCGGGAAATGATTGTGAGAGGTCTTCTTTAAGACAGAAACTAGGTGAGATATTTTTCTATTTAAACTTTATTATTTTTAATCAATGTTTCAACATTAATTTATCATTTCAATCAATTTTGTTAAGTGTGTTTATACTTCACAAATTGGTAGATTGGTGAGTTCCAACTTGAAAGAAATTTGTAGAATATTAAAATTATTGTTGTCTTATGTGTGTTGGTTTTTTTTTTTTTTTTGTGTATTAACTGGATTACATAGCTAATACATTTAACAATAGTAAACATCTTGATGGTTAACTATATGATAAAAATTGCATTTCAATATTCATTGAGACCGAGAAGATGAATCAGAAAGTCTTGTTGTGATTAGTGCAGAGAAAAATCAATATTCATTTCAATATCTTGATGGTTAACTGTATTAGTGTTGTTGTAACTATTCTTTTTGATTCATTGCTGCCATTCCTGATATACTGCTTTGGAATCTTTACAAATACAAAGGCAGAATACATGTAAAATCTGATGGGGATTATGGATATAAATTAGCTTGTTTAGGCCTAAAAGCAAGGTCCATAATATTTAGGGGAAAAGGGTTAGTTAGTTAGAGAAGTAGAACATTGTGAATACTGATTGTAAAATTCTCAATACTAGTATTTATAGTTCCTTTTTTCAACTGTTTTGTTTATCCCTTATCCTTTAAATGGGTTTAAATGTTAAATGAACATCATTTAGATTCACAGTATTTATAATTTGGAAGGTGTATCGTATTGAGATCAAATGTTCCTCATTGTATAGATTACAATGAGAAGCATATTAGAGATATAATTATATTCATTTGTTTCTGCATTTCCTATTGACAAATAAATTTCCAATTGATTTCTGTTTCCTTTTACGGAACCTCGAATGATTGCCAATGCATTTGTGGTAGTCCTGTCTTCTGTTGTTTGTCTCCTTTTCTGTCTAAATATATCGAGAACTTGGTTCGGACTCAGGACATATATCTTACCAGGATGTGAGTCTAATTCAGCAGATATATCTCACGAAACTGATTATTGTGTTGAATGTTGCAAATTTCAATATAAATAGTCAAAAACTCTAAACATTATAGGTATCTTAATGCTATGAATTCATGGGATTGTAAAGAACAAAATAAGTCAAATTAAGTGAAGTTCCTGGTTCCAGACCTAGGTTTGTCCATGATGCAGTCACTCTTGCTTTCGATGAACTCCTATTCCATAAGACCATTGCTAACTTGTTATAACTGAGAGGGCCTGCCCAAACCTGCACATGTGCTTCAAGAAGTGTTAGAAATTAAGATATCATCTTAGAATATCTAATATAATGTTGGAGTATCTTAGTTTCTCTCGTAGGATCTGTTTCTAATCTTAGAGTATCTTAAATTATCTTGTTAGATTAGTTTTCAAATTACTTAGTTATTATAAATTTATAATTATTATTTTTCCTGATTTCGCTATTTATTTAGGATTATAAGTTTAATATCCTTATAGATAGGGGTTAGTCTGTTTATCTTCAACAAGTTTTATGAAGAAATTTCCCACTACTAACACAAGTGCATTTCTCTCCAAGGAAACATCTATTAGTTATAGTATCTAGTATCTACATATTTAAGTGACAAGCTATGGAATACAAATACTAACATAGACATAAGACACGAAACATATATTTACACGTCGACACCGATAATAATTTGAGAAAATGAATTACCTCCAAATCATCATTATTTTTCACCTTCTTCCCTTGAACTCCTAGTTTGTCTGCAAAACCACAAGGTTATTAGTATTAAAAGCATTGATTGTTAAGAGATGTTTGAGGATTTTTTAGTCTAATCCTTCCTTGATTTACTGCAATAACTTCTGAGTTGCTTAGTAGTTTCTTTGTAGTGTCGTACAGTTCTCTAATGTCACAACCAATCAATGAAGGAGCCTATATATGCAAAGGAAAAGTTATCTTACAAATCACATTTTCCATAGAGGTCTCAGCAAATTATTGTAAATAGAGTAATCAAAATAGAAAATTTTTGTCGTCAGGTTCGAAACTGAGTACAAGATAATGAAATTCTTTGAAATAGATTGTATTTAAATATCTCCTGTTGTTCTCCAACTGGATATCTATTTAGTTGGTTTGTATATGCAATTTGAAAACCACATATATACCTTTCTTTGGGGTTTATATCATTATTATTATATCCTTTAAAATGTATACTTGCACCCTTATTACTTGTTTCTTTGATTTTAATTAAGAACCAGGGTCTTTTGTTTCAAGTGACAATGATATCAATTCATTGAATCATGATTTTAAATTATGATTGTTGTCGCTGTAGCGCTATAAATTTTTAAATTGCAGAAAAATGCGGTCTAAATTATAGTTGCAATGTCGTTAAAACGGTAGTTGGGTAACACAATTTAAAATCATGTCTTGAATATATTTTTAGTGAAGAACTCATGAACTTGGTTGATAAAGTAATGACAATATTTTGGTTTAAAAATTGTCTTTGAAATATCTAAGATTAAGGGAAGAATTTTTCACACCCCTCAATATCACTTCATATGGAGAATGTGATCGATTTTGTTTCGTAAAATTTTACGCTGTCAATTAATTACCAAATATTTTTTGTATGACATTTAAGATATAATATGATTTAAGTTAAATATTTTTAATAATCCAACAAATGTGATTAATTGATAATTTATATTGTAAGTGCATATGCATTAAATTTCATGAAGAGAAAATGTGAATTTTGTGCTGATTTGAAAGTATACTTTAGCACAAAATATGAATTTTGTGCTATTTAAAAAATTCAGGCTCACAAAATATGAGAACAAGTGAAGTTTGTGCAGTTTAAAAAAAATTCAGGCTCACTTGAAAATTTAAAATTAAAACTATTTTATAGAAATGCATTAATAAATTCAGGCTCATTATAAATGCATTAATAAATTTTTATAGAAGAAAAATGAATAGAAATGCAACAATAACAACGATAATATAAACTATACAAAATGTTGTCCAAATAATTAATTAGTTCAAATAAATATTTTAACTTTAATTTTTTAAATCATTATCAATTATTTTGAATATATCTAAAAAATGTGATAGAAAATTACAATAAAATTATATTAAAGATTATTACTTTTTAGTTTTTTCTAATGTGCATAGGTAAAACCATCTTGCACCATGCATGAGTTTATCTTCTACCATTGAATCGTTAAGTCTCGTAATATCTCATTTGACCGAATCATTCAACTTATTAATTCAATGGTCGATAAAAGTTTTGTGTATGATGCACAGCTTGTCTCACTTGTGTAACATAACATTTGTCTACTTCTAATATATCATTTAATAACTATTATCTACTAATCATCTTTGATTTTAAATTCAAAGAGTAATGTTTATAAAGTTAAAGTACAATTTAATCTTAATTTAATATATCAAATGTTCATGCGCAAAGCGCGGGCCAATATCTAGTTATCATTCATTTCAAGCTATTATGGTGGAGTTGTTTCATGTATCATTTCATATTGTTTATAAAATTCAATAAACAAATTACTATCATACTATGTTCTTCTATCACTACGAAACCTTTTATTTTTTTTTTCTTAATTGATTTTTCAATTTCAGTTAAAAAAATCTTAAACATGTCAAGTGCTTCACTTATTTTTCATTAGATATACAAAGGTTTAGTCAAAAAAAATCATTAATAAAAGTGAAAAAAAAATAACATTTTTAATTTCTAGTTAAAGTACCATTAAGTTCACATATACAAGAGTGTATTGAATTTAAAAGTTCATATTCTCTTACTACTTATTTATCTGAACTCTTTTTTATTTTGCCTTGACTAAAAATATTAAGATAATGATGACTAAAAATATTGACTAAAAATGTTGGGGGAAGAGGAAAGTGCTGTGGATTTGAGGGAGTTTATGTTGGAGTTACCTAATGGTGTGTTTAACAATGAACAACAACAACGCAATTGTAAATGCAAGTTGATTTCTTGAAAATTGTAAAATTAGAGACATGCATAAATGCACATTAATATCTTGGAAATTGTAAAAATAGAGACATGCGTAAATGCAAATTGATTTTTTTTAAATTGTGGAATAAGAGATAAGCATAAATGCAAATTGATATCTTAAAAATTTTGAAATTAGGGACATGCATAAATGCAAGTTGATTTCTTGAAAATTGTAAAATTAGGGGCATGTTTGGTTTAGTTTAAAGATAAAACAATTGTTTAAGAAACTTCTTTTTAAAAACTATTTGCTAATTTACGGTTTTTAAATATAAAAAACCAAAACTATTTATATATATATTTTGATTTTTACTTTTTCATTCTTAAAAAGAGTTCAGAATATACAAACACAGAGGACATCTAATTTTATTAATAGCAATTTATAATTTTCCATTTTCAAAAAATTATACTCCTTCCTTATTGTAAAAAAAAAATCAGACTTAAAAAATAAAATATATTATGCAATCTTTTAAATTATTTGACTATATTAAATTAATCTTTAATTTTATTTTTACTTGATAAAAAATGTTATAACATGACACAAAAAAATCTTTAAAACATCTAACCATTAAAAACATATTCAACCATATATCGAACTAATGAAAAACATCATTTAAGAATTTTATAAATTATCGAGTGAATATGTTTTTTTTTTATTTTGTAATCTAAAAATCATAATTATTTTTTGCTTTATAGTATTTAAAGTTTAGGTTACATGAAAACTTAACCTAATAACACCCCTCTTCTAAGAAACTCCTTATAAATGAGTAGCTATGTTTTCCAAAATACTACTTTAATTTCTGTCTCTTTTTTTCATTTCATCGGCGCCGTTTCCCAAAGACTACTTTAGTCTTTATCTCTGCCTCTTTCATTTTTGTCTCAATCTTGAGCTTTGAATTAGATCTAAAAAGATTCTTTCATTATTTATCAATTTGATCTTCATTCATATAATAGATATGTTATTATATTTGAATAGATGATGATGATATGTTCGGGAGGGTTACATACATCAAGGTTATTCCTCTCACTCTATCGCTAAATTAATCTATTTATTGGGTTCTTTTTCTCGTATTTAATATTTTGTTGTTATTTTTCAATTAGATCCATAAACGAGATGACAAAACACAAATCAAAGACTATCGATCTATCCGTGATCAAATGGAATTCGTTAACATTTTCACATATTTCCATGTGTTTTTACTCAATTGTTCGATTTGGGAAGGTTTTGAATAAATCTCTTACGATTGTGATTTCCTTGATTAAATATGATTACATTGCGAATGATGGAAGACGGTAATAATTATAAACTTATATATCTATATTCTCTTAAATACTTTCTGTTATAATTTATTTTGACGAGTAAAGTCTAATGATTGCTACCAAATTTTAGTTAATAATTTTATATACTATTGAGAAGAGTCTCATCGAACATCAATCTTATAGATATATTGTTTATTGTTGCTTCTCAAAGTATCTTTTTATTTATTAGTGAAATAAAGATTGTTTTTTTAATAATTACTATTTAATTTTTTGATTGTTCATAATAACTGTATTTTCTTTAATATGATTATGTAGATGTGACACTTATGGTGTTTAGTCTTTCTAACTTATTCCTTAGTATGGTAGAGGGATTAATGTGATAGGTGAGGGAGTGTTTATTATGTTCAAAAATTTAAATATTCTTTAAAACATATAAGGATGAAAATAAGCCACAAATTTATTAGTGAATTTTGTAACTTATGTTATCTCTAACTTTTTGCCATTTTATACACTTATTATACTCATCAACATAAATGAAATACTCATGTTTTTAGGAGGAATTAAGCTAAATTTTTGAGGAGGAAGGCCTTGCATACGGTACATTTACATCATTTAAAATAATATTTGTTGGTTTTTCTAATTTTCAATATTTTTAGACACATCTTAATTGGTTGTTTTGTCTCTTTTTAGATGTACGACCCTAATAATTCAAAGTTTGGGTTTGGGTGGTATCTGAAGATCATTAACCACTTGCATCAAATTATCTTATTACTGCATGTTCCTCCTCCGTTATTGTAAGTTTTGGTTTCATGTTTAGTGTAATTTATAGTTTTTGACTCAAAATGAAATTTTTACACTCAATTTTGTTATTCAACTCAATTTACATGTATGTATCCAAATATAAAAAATCAATTTTAACTATCATTACATAACAAATTAATTTACACGTTTAGTGTAAGTTTTGGTTCCATGTTTAGTGTAACTCATTCATATCATTTTTATAAAAAATCAATTTTAATTATCATTACATAACAAATTACATAGTCTTTTTTTATGAAATAACCAAAATTAAAATTAGTAATTAGTTGTTGTTTTTATCTTTAGATGACATATAAATCTAAGATTTCTTATTTGTCATCCTGTTAATGACATATATTATAATAAATAATATTTGTTTGCATTCATATTTCAAGATGTTATTAATTATTATATATGTTATAGGTTATCTAGTGTAATCCATTTGGAGCTAAAAGGTGGCTACATGAACAAAAGTATGTCCTCTAATTTATGCAACATGTTTTGAAAAAGTTGGAAAGATGTTTTTCTATAATTTAAAGATAAATAATAAAAAATTTGAATATGTGTTTTTTGTAGGAGTTTGTCTACACTATGTCTCCTCCTCTTTCAAGATGAAGTATATCATATGTCTCCTTGAACTGGTACACTGGAACATCTGTTGAAGTTTATCTATCTTGTTTTGGATGAAGACCTTCTCTACTATGCTTTCTCAATTGACCATTTTGATAACGTTTGACATAAATTTCATATGACTGTGATTTTCTTGATTAAATTTATCAAATGTCGACTATCTATATAAAAGGTGATAATTAAGAATTTATTTATTTAGGAATATTATGTATATGCTTACAATGTTATTTGGATCAATTACTTTTATTTACATTTTAAATGCGCCTCAAAAAATCAATTCATTAAATTAGTGGAGTAGTATATGTTTGATTTGTACTTGTAACAATTTGTAGGTTAATGGTTGAAGTTTTCAAATACAGGTACTGTTGAAAATGATGATAAGAATAATAAAAGTTATTTTTAATGAATTGAAACAAAAGTAAGTATTTAAAGGGTGGAGTCACGTCAATTGGGGTGTGTCCCTAATATATATTTGATTTGCACTTATAACAATTTTGTAAAGGGGTGAGAGTGCATGTAAATAGACCTTTAGAATGGAAGTAGTCGATTCCGTCTAAGAGTTGGCAAATTAATACTCAAACTTTGCATGAAATGGAAAGAAAAAAAAATTCATTGGCAATAATAAATACAACAACATCAAGAACAAAAGATTCAATCCACAAGAATGCATAGTTGAAGTTTCAACACAAACCAGTGTATGGATACCAAATTAAGAAACATGGTGTCTATGAAAATTAATGAGAGAAAAACTTAAAATTATATGTTATGGATGTTGGTAAAAATGATACAATGTGAAAGATAAATGGTTACATAAAGCTTATTTATAGGCACTAACTGTTTTATGTTAGATCTTTATGATGATATGTAAGTAATTTGATCATATCTTCTTGATAATAAAATAGCAAATAAATCAATAAACAAAATGGAGAAAATAGCAACCACTATTTACATCTAACTATTGTTAAAAGTGATGTGTGTATATTGCTTTAATTCTTCCAGGTTCTTACTTTCTTCAATATAGATGGTGTATTTTTTTGAATGAAGGGATGAAAGCAAATTAGGGACCAAATGTTATTTATAGGCTTGATTCTACAATCAAGAATTTACAAGCACTATAAGAATCATATAGCTCACCAGCGAGACTGTTAAGAATATAATTCTTGTAGAGATAATTGTTATCTTCACACTAGGTTAATTCTTGTAGGTTAGTTATGCAGCTTTCTTATCCTTTTTGTGTGTTCATCTGTTTCTAGAATAACTAGAATGTCATCTTTCAAAACGTTAAAAAAAAATTTATAGTTAAGAAAAATAGTATCTTTTGTTGCAATTGTTTGAAGTGACATCCCTAAAATCGAAACAGATTATTGAAATCAGAAGCAGCGGAATCAGATATTGTAATCTCTTTAGTAGACATGCTAGTAATCTCGCAACACTGATGAGATAAAACAAATCAAATACATCAAATTTTTTCGATTTTCTACTGCAGTGTAGAGAACCGTTCTATAATTACACCCTCAAATATAGCTATTACAACAACTCTATAAGTATAGTACTAAGACTAGTTGTAAACCAACAAGACTCACTCGCAAACTGAAAGTACTACAACACGAATGCCGCTCTAAAATCGAAGGGAAAGCGGTATTATCACCATTGTAAAAATATCGAAGAGATAGAAAGAAATAAGAGAAGTGGCTCAGAAATCATCGAGCAAACAAAGGAGAAGAGAAAAAGGTTGAAATTGCATCTAACTTTGTTGTTCTTTTCAAAAGAAATTGACACATTATATAGTAATGCAAGCTATCTCATATGTGTAAACTATACAATATTGGACTTTTGTATTTAATTATTTTTAGAGTTGAAAGTTAATCAATGTGTGAAAGTTTTTCAATGTGGGACTCTAACATTTTTAAATTTACACACTAACATACTATGTATGTTCCAATACTTCTGACCGACACTATTATTCATGAATTTCTCACCCTTTTATCCCTCGTTGAAAATTAGAAATTTTACATTCCATGAGAGTCGAAATCGGTACTTAAAGTTTAAATATCATCGTTGAAATACCGCCTCTAATTTGGCTAAGTTTTGGATCTAACTTTACTTGGTATTAATTATAGAGTTGAATAGGAGAATATTGAGATTTTAATTGGGTAAAGAAGAAAGTGCAGTGAATTTGAAGGAGTTGAATGTGGATCTGTGGGAGTTTGGTTTTGAGTTACCTAATGATGTGTTTAACAATGAACAAAAAACAAAACAACCGAAAATGCAAGTTGATTTCTTTAAAATTGTGAAATTAGATACATGAGTAAATACAAATTGATATCTTGGAAATTGTAAAATTAGGAACTTGTGTAAATGCAAATTGATTTCTTGAAAATTGTGAAATTAAAGACATGAATAAATGCAAATTGATAATTTTTGGTTTTCAAAAATGCAAATTGATTTCTTGAAAATTGTGAAATTAAAGACATGAATAAATGCAAATTGATAATTTTTGGTTTTTAAAAATTTTAAAATGCAATTTTCAAAAAAGAATATTGAGACTTTAATAACTCATGAATAAATGCAAGTTGATTTTAAAAAATTTCAAAAACTATTTTATAATTCACGGTTTGTAAATTTAAAAAACCAAAACCATTTATATTTATTTTGGTTTTTAGTTTTTCATTCTTAAAAAGAGTTCAGAATATACAAATGCAGAGGACATCTATTTTTATTAATAGCAATTTATGGTTTTCCTTTTACAAAAAATTATACTCCCTCCTTATTGTAAGAAAAAAAATCAATTTACACTTAAAATTGATTGATCAGGTATGTTTTCATTTTTTAAATAAAATATATTATGCAATCTTTTAAATTTTTTGACTATATTAAATTGATCTTTAATTTTATTTTTACTTGATAAAAATATTATAACTTAATAAAAAAAAATCTTTAAAACATCTCACCATCAAAAACATATTCAACCATATATCGAACGAGTGGAAAACGTTATTTAAGTATTATATAAATTATCGAGTGAATATGCTTTTTCTTTTTTTGTTATCTAAAAATCATAATTATTTTTTGTTTTATAATATTCAAAGTTTAGGTTACATGAAAACTTAATCTAATATCACCCCTCATCTAAGGAATTCTTTATGTTTTCTATAAGACTATTTTGATTTTTATCTCTTTTTCTCATTTTATCGGTGCCGTTTTCCAAAGACTATTTTAGTTTCTATCTATGTCTCCCTCATTTTTGTCCCAATCTTGAGTTTGCAATTAGATCTAGAAAGATTCTTTCATTATCTATCAATTTGATCATCAATCATATAACATATATGTTATTATATTTGAATAGATGATGTTGATATGTTCGGAAGGGTTTCATAAATCATTGTTATTTCTCTCACTCTATCACTAAATTAATCTATTTATTGGGTTCTTTTTTTCATATTTAATATTATATATGTTGTTATTTTTTCAATTAGATCCATGAATGAGACGATAAAACACATATCAAAGACTATCGGTCTAGCCATAATCCAATGGAATTCATTAACATTTTCTCATATTTCCATATGTTTTTACTCAATTGTTCGATTTGAGAAGGATTCGTATAAATCTCTTACGATTGTGATTTCCTTGATTAAACATGATGACATTTAGAAAGATAGAATAAGGTAATAATTATAAACTTATATATTTATATTCTCCTTGATACTTTCTATTATAATTTATTTTGACGAGTAATGTCTCTATGATTGCTATCAATTTTGAGTTAATAGTTTTATATACTATTGAGAAGAGTCTCATCCAACATATATCAATCTTGTAGATATATTGTGTATTGTTGCTTCTCAAAATATGTTTTTTCTTATTAGTGAAATGAAGATTTTTTTTTAATAATTAATATTTAATTGTTTTTATTGTTCATAATAATTGTAATTTTTGTAATATGATTATGAAGATCTGAAACTTATGGAGTTTAGTCTTTCTAACTTATTCCTAAGTAGTATGGTAGAGGGATTAATATGATAGGTGAGAGAGTGTTTATAATGTTTAAAAATTTAAATATTTTTTAAAACATATGAGGATGAAAATAAGCCACAAATTTATTATGCCTTATTTTCTCTCTAAGTACTTGTTGACATTTTATATTTTGTTCCTAATTGTTGATACTGATATGCAAGAATTGAGTACTGCTTATGACTTTCTTGAACATGTTCTCTTATTCCACCAAATTCCTGTTATTTGTAAGTTCTTTTTTTATTGTTTCATCTAAAAATGAACCATAGCTATGTACTTACTACATTTTTTGTCAATTTTGCAGTCATGTCTTCTCATTACTCTAACAATTCTGTCATGGAGACTATCACAAAAGGGGCTTCTGATTATTGGATTAAGCCATTGGAAGAACAAGACTTTCAAAATATGAACGGCATCTTCCATGTGAACAACAAACGGGGGAGAGAACAAATCCATCTTCCAAAACAAACAATTGATGAAAACCATAATCATAATGTGATTTTTTTTTTACGTATTCTCTCTTGCATTTATAAGCATGTGAAATTTGTATAGCATTATTAACATTAAATTGCAATACTGATTGACAGAAATTGAAATATAAATTAGAGAATGGAATGAAAAAACGTGGCAGAAAACAAATATGGAATTCATCAGTTTTGTCTTTGTTAGTTGAAACATACTCGGTCCTTGGACCTGTTCACACGCTTCACATGAATAAATACACTCTAACCAAATTTCTAGTAGACAACAACATTTAAAGGAATTTTGCGATTAGGATCCTTTCGACATTTTTTACGACGAAGATTTATTTCATTGATATTTGAAGTATATTCTCTCAATGAAGTTGATATATTCAGTAGTGTGGGTTAGTTTGAAAGCTGGTGTGGATAGTAACAAACATGTAATTAGGTAGTACATCTTAATATAACATTTCAATTTCTTTTGCCTTATTGTAACACATAACTTGAATATAACACTGTAACAAAATATTTTTATTTCTCACAGTTCTTAAGTGTTCTTTTACGGTTATTAAGTGTTCTATTATTTTTTAATTTTTTTGCATTAATTGTTTCTGTTAAATTTAACATTTCCTAATGTATGTTTGATTTTGTTTCTAAATGATTTTTTCATGAGTCCTTGGATAATGATATCATAGGTGGAGATGAAAGGAAAAAAATCTATTAATGTAAAAAGATTTTTGTTTATATGATTTGAATTTTTAGAACAAGTGTTAGTCTCATGCTATTGTGTAAAAAATGTCATACAATATACTAAATTGGGGATTTGGAAGTCTTGACCGTATAAAGCAACACTTAATAAGATATTTCATTTTGCATAATACTCTTGCATTGCACCTCCATTCAATCATTTTAGACATTCTTAGATTAACATGGGTGAATACTTTATTAATTTGACCTTCTTAGTTATACTGTTACTAGCGCATTGCTTTGGAAATATGGATGCTGATCTTCATAAGTAGATGGATGTGTGTTTCATAAACTATTATCAATCTCATTATAGATGTAAACATGCATACCTCATTTCATGCAAATACGAGTTCAACTCTTAAGTTGCATTCTCCGCACATACCAAAATGCATAACAATATTTAGATTTTTGTTACTTCTATTATCTATAAAAATCACTTCACGTATCACAATCTAGCAAATTTATTATTTGTGTTTAATAGAACAAATAAATCAGATTTGTGCCTTTGCCGATGCCACCACTGCACTGCAATATTATTTCTATGAACTACATATGTGACTCATCATTTTGTTCATTTGACAAACTTTCTGCATTTTTTAGAAAGATTGTTTCATTTATGTTGCTTGAGCATATATATACTTGGTGTTTTTCTGTTTTCTATTTAAAGGTATAATAAGATAAGATCGTAAAATATTTTGCTTTCTATTCGAGGAGATGTTCCTTTATATTGTTTTCCATTCATACTAATAGTTCTTCATGTTGGCAATGATATTAAATGTTTATATTATTAGTTTTAATAAGTTCATATTTAAACACAATTTATAAGCAGACACAATGTGGTCTTTATTTTTAAAATTATTTTAAATTCTATTGACGAATGTGTGAAATGAACCAAGAAGCAATAAGGAAGAGTAATGTCATTTGGAGTTATATTACTCGATTATATTGATAGTTAATCTTTATAGCAGAATGATTACAACCATTACATGTTTTAGCTACATGGTTAGGAATCCCTTAAAATTGTTGAAAGAGTTATGTTCCAACACACTTGGTGGGAGGTAGTTTTGATTGTGGATTTTCTAACTTCATTGATTTGCCTAACATTCTTTGTAAAAAATTGTAAAAGAGTTAAGAAAGATAACATAAAGAGATTTAGGAAGTTTCGATTATGTTATTAAAGAGGTAATTAGGAATGAATAAGTAGGGTCCACTAGCTTTGCTTGCTCTTTTACTTCTTCTGGCATATTACTTTGTTTCTATGGTTTCATTTGAGCATAAAATTAATGGCTCTTTTGTTTTCAATCTAAAGTAAACATTTCCCAATGTATATTTGATTTTGTATCTAAATGATTTTTTTCCTTGAGTCCTTGGATAAGGATATCATAGTTGGAGTGCAATAGACGAAAGGAAAAAAATTCTATTAATGTAAAAATATTATTGTTTTTATGGTGTGAATGTTTAGAATCAAGTGTTAGTCTCATGCTATTGTGTTAAAAATATGACATACAATATACTAGATTGAAAGTTTGTACCGTATAATGCAACACTCGATAAGATATTTCATTTTACATAATACTCTTGCATTGCATCTCCAACTTGGTCCAAATGAAGTATATTTTCTCAAAAATTAAATTTGCGCATGAATTGGAGAAAACATCATAATATAAGAATTATATTAATGAACTATATGTACATAATCATAATGTGGAACCAATTCCCATTCCCTATACATGATCCTTGACTTTCAAATGGTATGCCCTTAGTCAAAGGATTAGTGATCATCAAACCAGTGCTAATGTATTTAATGACCATTACTTTATCGTTAACTTCGTCTCTAATGGTTAAGTACTAAATGTAGATATGTTTACTTCAACTTTCACTTTTGTTGTTCTAAGCCAAAAAAACAGCAGTTAAATTATCACATAAATTTTCTTTACCTAGAAATACAATTTAAGATTCTAAGCCCTGAAATAAAACTCTTAAGCCATACACCACGAGAAGTAGTCCCAAACCATGAGAAAAATTCAACTTCCATAATAGGAGTAGCAACTAAGGTTTGGTTAGCACTTCTCCATGAATAAGCTCCACCAGCCATCAAGAAAGTGTATCTTTATGTTGATTTGCAAGAATCAACACAATTAGCAAATTCAGAAAATGAATAGTCGATCATGTCTAGATTGTCCACCTATCTATGCATAAACATGTAATCTTTGGTTTCTTGAAGGTACCTCAATACTTTCTTTGCAACTTTGTAGTGGCCAATACCTGAATTACTCTGATATTTTCTTAAGATTCCAACAAAAAATGCAACGTCTGGCCCTATGCATACCTGAGCATACATAAGGATTCCCATAACATAAGCATAAGGATTATTATTCATTTGTTCCCGCTCAAAGTCATTCTTAGGGTATTCTCATGGTTTACAAATTTTTCCTTATAGATTGAGTAAACTTTGTCTTATTTAGAAGAAATCCAGAAATCGAATTATTTCTTATCTATGGAGTGAGCATCACATTTGTAAGACCCATAATTTTAAAGTACCATTGATGTATTTTTTGGTGTATTTTGGATTTTGGCTCGGAGGCTTTTAAGCCAAAGTTAATAATATTTTGGAGTTTATAATCAAAAGGATATTTTTGATGCCAATTAAAATTTCTCGTCGATAAATAAATTGAATTTAACTGCGATGAATCCTTTACGGAGAATTAATGCGTTTCGGGTGAAACGGTAATTTAACAAATATCTAGATTTTGAGATATTTGTTAAGTTATATTTATTATATTTATATATGTTTGTTTGGAGGGAAAAAGAAAGGAAAACTAGAAGGAAGGAAAAGGAAAAGAAAATAGTATAAAAGGAAGGAAGGAAAAAGGAAGAAAGGAAAAAACAAAGGAAAGAAAAACCATTTTTCCATCGTCTCCTTCCTCTGTCCGCGGCCAATTTTCCTCCTTTCTCCCATTTTCATTTTCGTCGCTTTCCTTTCTTCAAAACTAGTAACCCAAGGTTGGGTGAGAGTTAGATCAAGGTTTTTGCAACTCCACTCTTCCTCCTCTTTGATTCGAAAACGAAGAAAAACAGTTTTTGAGATCCAAACACAAACCCCTCCGTTTCTTCAAGATCCAAGCTTCATTTCGCGAAGAGTCAGAAGGGAAGGTTGCTCACCACCACGCCACGGTGCTAGTGAACTAATTTGGAAGCGGCGTTGCGGGCGGAGATTTTACCGGAATTACTCGCGGTACCGGAAACGCACGTTAAAGCTAACGTTGAGGTAAGGGCTCCTTCCAAACTTCTAGTTTGCATTAGGGACTTATCTGTGGTTGTGGGGGAAGGAATTTGTTAGGATTTAGGGTATCGATTTGGGGAAAAACGAAACTAATGCGTTATGGGTAAAACCTTAGAGTTAGGTTTCGTTTATATTGATGAATGTTTCGTGGTAAATGAGTTTGAAGTCATTGTGTATGATTACGAGTAAATGAAATTTGTGTATCTGGGTGTTATGTTGCGTTGATTTGTGTTCGTTGTATTTGGCGTGTCCATACTTGATGTTTGTTAATGGGTGTGGTTGTTGTGAATTATGATTTGAATGTGAGAGTATGTTTGAGATTGTTTCCGTGGAATTTGAAAACCATTAGAGTTAAACGAGTATTAAAAAATGGGGAATCTTTTAATACCTCGGTTTACTTAATGTGCATTTGAGGTAAATGTTTAAGTTAACTGGGCGTTGAGAATGGGAATCTCTTAATGTCCCGGTTACTTAACTATCATTTTGAAAATCGTTCTCGGTAAATGAGTATTAGAATGGGGAATCTCTTAATGTCTCGTTTACTGAATGTTTTTGTGAGAAAATCTTTTAAGTCAAAAGTATATTAAGAAGGGAATCTCTAATATGACTGTTTGCTTAACTTCTGATTGAAAATCATTAAGATAAATCGGTATTAAGAATGGGGAATCTCTTAATGACTTATTTATTTAATGTTGTTTGGAAGTGGTTTAAGTTAAATGGGTTTTAAAAATGGGGAATCTTTTAATATCTGCATTTGCTTAACGATTGTTGTGAATGGAGTCTGTGTATGCTCATGCATTTCATTTGGTAAATTGTGTCGACCCGTGAT
>PGTU02015407.1:0-10946 GCA_002896215.2 Cicer echinospermum | reverse complement strand
GGGTTTCTTTTCTTGAACTTAAAGGAAGACAAAATGGAAGGTAGAAGAAAGGGGAAAGAATGGCTCGCGAAGTTGGAGGAGAAGAAGATATTTTTCTTTCTCTGTTTTTCCTTCCTTCTATTTTCCTTTCTTTATATCTTTCTTTCTTTTCTTTTTCTCCCCAATTCCTTCCCTTCCTTTCTATATATTCATTATTTTATATTATAATTAACAAATATCTAAAAATATCTAGATATTTATTAAATTACCATTTTGCCCATAACGCATTAATCTTCGTAAAAGATTCGCCGCAGTTAATTTAATTTATTTTTATCGACGAGTAATTCTAATCGGGCATCAAAATATCTTTTTTATCATATAAACTCCAAAATATTAATAACTTGGCTAAAAAGCCCCTGAGTTCAATACCACAATCCACTAAAATACATAAAGTATAATTTAAAGTTACGGGTCTTACATTACTACCCCCTAAAATTAGTTTCGTCCTCAAAACTATGCGTCGATAAATAACTCTGGGTGTTGTTCTCTCATCTTGCTCTCCAGTTCCCAAGTTGCATCTCCGTAATTGGTTCCAAATCACCTTGACCAACGAAAAACATCCTTGGTCCTCAATCGCTTAATCTTCCTGTCATCAATTCTTCCACAGGTGGTACTTCGAATGACAAGTTATCCTTTAGCTGGATTGTGTCTGGTTCGATCACATGAGATGGATCTGCAAGATTATTTCCTCAAACTGTGACACCTGTACACGTCATGAATATTGGACGTATCGGAGGTAATGCAATCCGATAAGCAACAGGCCCAAGTCGTGCAGAAATCTGATATGGTCCAATGAATTTCGGAGTCAACTTCTTCGATTTCAATGCCCTACCAACTCCCGTAGTAGGTGTGACTCTTAGAAACACACATGGTCACCCTGTTCGAATTCTAAAAGTCTGCGACGCTTGTCCGCGTAACTCTTCTGACGATTCTTGTGAAGTCTTCATTTTCTCCTTGATTTCCTTACCTAAGCTGTAGTTTGTTGCACCATCTCTGGTCCGACAATCATTTTTCACCGTCCTTATACCAACACAAGGGCGTTTGACACTTGCGCCCATATAAAGCCTCATATGGTGCCATTCCAATACTTGCGTGGAAACTATTGTTGTAGGTGAACTCAATCGTAGTTTCACTCCCAAGGCTTCGTGCAATGCTCCCCAAAATGTGATGTGAACTTCAGATCATGGTCTGATACAATACTCGATGGTACTCCGATGTAATCTCTAAAGGTTGCAACACCCCAGCAGGTCGCTGATGTTCCACCTTGTACGGAACATCCATCTAGTACCAAACCTAAACACTATGTATGGACACCGACACATTGAGTACAATGTATCATTACTAATGACAGGGCTTCCCATCCATACCAAGAATGATCTTGGGTATTGTAGAGGTAAACAAATCAGATTAATCGAGAAGTCCTTATTTTGAATAGTTATTGACAATGTAAACATGCATAATTTACTGTCAAAGTCTTAATAGTAAAGCAGACACAGACAACTTCAAACGATTTACACAATCCATAACAATGAAGGAATGGGTTGCCCCGAATCAGAAAGTGTTAGTTAGGGGGTTACCTGTAATCGCACAGTCATATTGAATCAGATTGCTAGATAAACTTCCAACTCAGCGTCGACGCAATTAAACATGTCCTCTAGCAGTAGGAAGAGTAATCCTAGCTACATTCACCATTGATTCCACCTTCGGAGCCTTGCAATTTCTTGCAAAGTGCCCTGGTTTATGGCAATTGTAGCAAGTAGGACTGTTAAAGGTACAAGCATAAGCATAATGTCCCTCTTCTCCACATCGGAAAACATCGTATACCCTTGTCCCACTTGTCTCCCAAAGTCTTGGTTCCCTGGGTTATTCTGTCCCCCGTTGTTATCATGTGGTCGATTATAAGGTTAGCCAACTTGTTTTCCCTTGTTCTGATACTTCACCCGACTAGGTCCTCCTGAGTTAAAAATTCCCCCTCGGCTAGCTCTTTTATTCTTCATATCCTCAACTTCTCTACATTTTTCCACAAGAACTTGGAAACGTTGAATTCCCAAGGGTAAGACAAAGTCTTGAATCTCATACTTTAGTCCGTCTTGGAAACCTATGACACAAGAATGGCTCGTCAATCTCTTTACAGAAAATCTGAAATGCCTTGATAGTGATTCAAACTTAGCAGCATATTCGCCCACGGTCATGTTCCCTGATGTAGTTTCAGGAAATCATCACCCAGTCTAGTCCTGGTACTCATCGGGAAGTATTTGTCTAAAAACTTCCCTTTGAAGATTCCAGTTCACCTCCTCGTGAGCTGATCTCATCAACAACCTTGTACTCCTCCACCAGTACTCAGCATCTCCTAGTAGCATATAAGTGCATAGTTGACCCTCACTCCCGCCTGATAGTTAATCATTTCGAAGATCTTCTCCACTTCTTGGATCCATTGATCCGCTTTCTCTGAATTCTCAGCCCTCAAACATGGGAGATTGTAACGACGAAAGTCTTTTAACCTCTTGACTCTGCAGCACGAATCTCTCTTCCCCTCTTTTCGAGATCACGTTGACGTCTTGGCAGCAGTCTGTGCAGCAATAGAAGCAGCCATGTTATTCATAGCCTCCGACATTCGATCATCCCTATTGGCATTGGCTCTCGGAACGTCATTTCCTCTTTGGCAGCATGGTTTTTCTATAAACCATCATCAAGTAGAGTCTTAACACTACTTCAATAATTCTAAGAATAACTTCCGACCACATCAGCACATAATAATTATTATGAACTTGACAACTCAAACCACCTAAACCGACACATGATCAGACAACAACTCCTAACCTACATCTAGAACTAGAGGTTCCACAGCCCCCAAAGAAAACCAACCAAAGCTCTGATACCACAATTGTAACACCCCGTTTTTCAAAGCGGGGTGTATATTTTTTTCAAAAAGAATTAAAAATAAAACGGAGAATTAAAATAAGGAAATACCTTTGGATAACTAATTGAGTCATTATAATATACAAGCAGCGGAAAAAATTTCTCAATCCATGATTCAAAAATATTTACATAACAAAAGTGTACAGTCTTCCAATTTAAAAATAAACGCAACCCAAAAGAAAATACATACGTTCCCTCTGTGTCAACCTAGTCTGATCATTTTATAAAACAACTAAACACCCTGAGTGATCTCCACGCGCCCCGTGGATCCTCCTACGTACTCCAATCAAGCATTCCCATCTACATTCCTATCCGTAGGGTACGAACCGGTAGGACCATCCTAGCTCTTCCTCTGAGGGCAAAGCCCAGATTTCCACAATAGTTGTAAAGGGTCACCAACCGAAATTAACAGTTACACATAACATTTAAGCTTTTAGATGCACAATATAACTTTTCAACTAAGTATGCACCTTAAAAGGATTTTCCATATGCTAAAAGTTCATATCATAGTTGTCAATTAAATGAAATCAAAATAAAGTTCTCAATCCATCAAGTATACATAACTAACCAAGACATTGATAATCAATGAGCAATCTGTTATCTAACTCAAAATAAGAATTTCTACTAAGCAAATCGATTTCCAAATCGATTTCCGGAAGGTTTTTAGTGAAATTTGAATTCTGGGCTTAATTCAATTGATTGGGCAATCGATTGGGCAATCAATTGACAGCGTAGCTCAGCCCCTGACTTAAATGCCAATCGATTTCCAAATCGATTTTTGTCAGTTTTGCTGAAGTTCCTGCATGGCCAAATCGATTGGAAATCGATTTTATAAATAGTTGAGCCCCTGTAACTTCCCAAATCGATTGGGAAATCGATTTTATAAAAAAGTTGACCCCTGTAACTGCCCAAATCGATTGGGAAATTGATATCCCTGCTTATCCTTCCAAAAATACATAAACTAATTCATCACATTTCATACACAACTCCAAATCTTAACGCTTAGCACTGATAACGCAATCGCTACAACATCATGAGTTTCGAAATAGTATTGCAATCAAACATGCTATCACCAAATTCCAAAACATAACACTTAACACTTATAACACAATTACTACAACATCATGGGTTTCGAAATGGTGTTGCAATCAAACATGTTATCACCAAATTCCAAAACATACACTTAACACTTATAACACAATACTACACAGACAAAATGAACCAACAATTCACAATTAACAAGGTGTAGTCTCTCACAGACAACACTGTGCAGTCTCTCACGGACAAACACAATTCACCAAGAAACGTAAGTCGTAAACGTACCACCTATCACGGGTCAGTACTGTTTACCGAGGTGCCACCTATCACGGGTCAGCACAACTTACCCAACGTAAATCGTAAACGTACTGCATACACAGGCCGTACCGTTTACCAAGGTGCCACCTATCGCGGGTCAGCACGATTACAAAAACACACATAAGTAAACCAGACATTAAGAGATTCCCATTCTTAATTCTCATTTAACTTAAACCAGGGCGTAGTCTCTCACGGACAAACCCTTGTGCAGTCTCTCACGGACAACACATTCACCAGGGCGTAGTCTCTCACGACAAACACTTGTGCAGTCCCTTACGGACAAACATAATTCACCAAGGAACATAAGTCGTAAACGTACCACCTATCACAGGTCAGTACTGTTTACCAAGGTGCCACCTTATCACGGGTCAGCACGATTTTACCAAAACACACATAAGTAAAACAAGACATTAAGAGATCCTCTTTTCTTAATTCTCATTTAACTTAACGATTTTCCAAAACAAACATTAAGTAACCAAGACATTAAGAGATTCCCATTCTTAACTCCCAGTTAACTTAAACGATTTTCAAAACAACATTAAATAAATAAGTCATTAGAGATTCCCATTCTTAATACTTATTTAACTTAAACAATTTTCAAAACAAATATTAACGTAAACGAAGACATTAAGAGATTCCCCATTCTTAATACTCGTTTTAACTCTAATGGTTTCAAATTCCACACAGAATGAACTCAAACGTATTCACACGGACACACAATTCACGCCAAAACACAACATTCATTTCTCCACAAATCATTTTCACGACGACATTAAGTAAACGCAGATATTAAGAGATTCCTCATTCTTAATACTCATTTAACTTAACGATTTTCAAAACAAAACATTAAGCAAACAAACATATTAAGAGATTCCCCATTCTTAATATACTTTGACTTAAACGATTTCCACACAAAAACATTCAATAAACAAGACATTAAGAGATTCCCCCATTCTTAATACTCATTTACTGAAATGATTTTCAAAAACAAACATTAAGTAACCGAGACATTAAGAGATTCCCCATTCTTAACGCCCAGTGAACTTAAACGATTTTCAAAAACACACGTTAAGTAAACAAGACATTAAGAGATTCCCCATTCTTAATCCTCGTTTAACTAAATGTTTCAAATTCCACACAGAACAAACTGAAACATACTTCAACCCACATCAAAACACATCAATTCATTCTTCCACAAAATTCAACCATACACATATCAAATTTCATCAATATCAATTAAGACACATCAAAAACAAGGAACACAAATCGACACAATCCACTACTCAACACAACAAGTTTCATTTACTCAAATCATACATAAATGAGTTTAAATTCATTTCCACGAAACATTCATCAATATAACCAAACCTAACTCTAAGATTTTACCCATAAAGCCTTAGATTCATATTTCCCCAAGTCAACATTCACGCCTAACAAAATTCTTTTCCACAAAATCACATATAAGTCCCTAAATGCAAACTAGAAGTTTGGAAGGAGCCCTTACCTTACACGTTAGCTTTAACGTGCGTTTACCAGGTTACCGCGAGCAAATCCGGTAAAATCTATGCTCGCAACGCCGCTTTCACAAATTGGTCCACTAGCACCGTAGCACGGAGTGAGCAACCTTCCATTCTATCACTTCTTGAAACGATGTTAAGATCTAGGTGAAAACGGGGAGGTTTATGTTTGAATCCCTTATATACCGTTTTTTCTTCGTTTTCGAATCAAAGAGGAAGAGTGGAGTTGAGAAATCCTTGTTCTATCACCCACCCCACCTTGGGGTTTCTTTTCTTGAACTTAAAAGAAGAAAAAATGGAAGGTAGAAGAAGGGGGAAGAATGGCGCGCGAGTCATGCAGGAGGTAAGAAGATATTTTTCTTTTCTCTGTTTCCTTCCTTCCTTCTATTTTCCTTTCTTTCTATTCTTTTCCTTTCTTTTTCTTTACCTCTCCCAATTCCTTCCCTTACTTTCCTATATATTCATTATTTTATATATTATAATTAAAAAATATCTAAAAAATCTAGATATTTTTAAATTACCATTTCGCCCATAACGCATTAATCTTCGTAAAAGATTCGCCGCGTAATTTTAATTTATTTATCAACGAGTAATCTAATCGGGCATCAAAATATCTTTGATCATATAAACTCCCAAATATTAATAAATTGGCTAAAAGCCCTGAGTTCAATACCACAATCCACTAAAAACATAAAGTATAATTTAAGTTACGGGTCTTACACATCTCAATTTAAAATTCTAATTTTGTTTTCAATATATCTAAGTCCAAGATATAACACATTTAATACATTAAATATATATTGCCACAAACTAACAAAGTATGATCATAAAATTTATCATAATTAAGTATCATAAGGTGGATCCAAAATTGTAAGTCATCTACTCCTTAACAAATAAAGAATTCATTTCACTTCTATTAAATAAACCATTTCTTCAAAGTGATATATATAACTAATAGATTCATCATGAATTCTATTTGTTAATTAAAGTTTCATATTTAAATATATTATAGGTAAATCCAAATAAGTATCATAATAGAAAATAAAACAATGAATAAAATCATTGAGTTAATCAATTTTCATTTTAATAACTTCTCACATGAAGCGTCTCCATCATTGAGACATTACACTTGATATTTATGGCAATAATTTAACTACTTTAAATAAATTAATGTATTAAATATGAATCTACATATTCATACATTGTCAAGATTTAAGACACCAAAAATTATAGATAAACCTGTTTTTTCCAGGTCAATCATAAATTTTTTGTTCTTAGTTTAAAAACATCAAATCATAAATAACCAAAATTTGATCAAAAACATATTATCTCTTATTCCATATTATTAATTTTCCCACATCTATCTCCATATTATTATATAATGCATCCGAAAGGAAAATTATTATATGCCTTTCAAACATGAATGTAAATATAAATGTATCCAATACTAATAACTTCGGTCCAACCATGAATTTGATAGATTATTTTCCAAGACTTTAATTAATTTTAAAATCCAAGAAGCAAAATTCATGCATAAACCATATTAAATTCACATACTTGAATATATCCTAAATCATGCATATCAAATCTAATACATGTTAAATTTAACATTAAACAAAATATAATTACTTTGGAGAACCACATTATGAATTTACAACTTCAATCATATCATATAAATTAAATGTGTACCTCATACCATGGTCAAGAAAGTCCCATCTCCTTTAAAAGTTGCAGTATAAACAAATTGATAATCGAAAATCGAACCTAGATATTTTTGGATCTTTTGTTGGGGGTATGCTGCAAATCTTGAATAAGGAAGATGATGAAATTGATGATGATGAATGTTGCACAAATAAATTTCAAAGCATGTGTATCACACTAAGCTTTATGTTCGATTTGCCCCTACTGTATGACCCATAGTTTTAAATTTTAATTTATGTATTTTGGTATTGAACTATGAGGCTTTTTAGCCAAGTTATTGGTATTTTGTGAATTTAATGCCAAAAATATTTTTGGAGCCCAGATTAAAATTATTCGTCGAGGAATAATTTTATTGTTTTACGATTAATCTTTTTTCGAAAAGAAATTTTCTGAGATGCAGCGTTTTCGAAAAAATTCATCGCCGAATTAATTGCAGCGAGAGAAGATATTTTTCTTAAAAAATGGTTTTGAGAATGATGGTTAAAATGATAATTTTTATGAAATATCTAGATATTTCTAGATATTTGTATATTATATGTTATATATGCAAGAAAGAAATAGAAAAGGAAAGGAAAAGGTGAAACAGAAAACAAAAAGAAACAGACCTCGCGAAATCCTTTCTTCCTCTTTCCAGTTCACGAAAACCCCAAAAACCCACTCAATAAAATCTCCATTTTTCTTCGCGTGTTTTATTGAGCTTCGTTTCAAGAACGTGAAGAAGGAAAGTTGACTCCTTGCACGTTCAGTGCTAGTGATGCTTAAGCTTTGAAGTGTCGTGACGTACTTGACGATGTTGTTTTATCGGAATTATTTACGGTATCGTAATCGCATGTAGAGCTATCGTTAAGTAAAGGCTCCTTCCAAATATATTAATACTCTGCATTTAGGACTGTATTTGTGGTTGTGTAGAAAATAAATTTGTTGGGTTTGAAGTGTATCTTTAGGGAAAATGAATTAATGCTTTATGGTGAAAGTTTGAGAGTTGAGTTTTTGGTGAAATTGGATGAGTGATTTTCGTATAGAAGAAGGGAATTTGGATGTCAATCTATGTGTGTTTGTGAGGAAAAGAAATTTGATGTGTTTGAGTTTTGCGGTTTGTGAAAATGTTTGGATGTTATGTTGAGTTTGTGTGAAATTTGGGTGATGATGAGTTGAACTTGTGTGGATTTAGTGGTTTTTGAATTGATGTTAATGAAATTGTGGGATTAAATCATTCATAAATTGGTGGAACATAAATGTTTGAGTATGCTCTTTATGGAATTTGAAAATCGTTAGAGTTAAATGAGTGATTAAAAATGAGGAATCTTTTAATATCTGATTTACTTATGGATTGGTCGTGAAAAATCTTAGAGTTAACATGAGTATTAACAATGGGAATCTTTTAATATCTTACGTTATACTGTGATCTGATGGTCGTGGAAAGAGTGAGAGTATGCTCATGTATTTCATAGTACATGGCGACCAGATGGGCCATGGTGATAGTGGTTACTGGATAGGCCACGAGATTATTCCATGTGATTTGTTGGTTCATCTTATCCTTGTGGGGATTCTCGTGTCGTGTAAGATCCGCGATAGACTACACATTTTTTGCTGACCCGTGATAGGTGGCACCTCGGTAAATAATACTTCGGCCTGTGATAGGCGGTACATTTACGAATTACGTTTTTAGTAAATCGTGCTAACCCGTGATAGGTGGCACCTCGGTAAGTTAGTACTTTGGCCTGTAATAGGCGGTACAATTATGATTTACGCCCCTTCGAGGAGGGTTTTGTTTGGAATTCCGAGTCCATGCATTTTGGCATATACGCATTGCATTAGGGTGCTTGGCACGCGAGTCACGTATGATTCAAGGTTATGATTGCGTGTGTAAACTCTAATTGTTGTTGTGATTGTGCCATAATTGCTAAGTGTGATTGTTTGGATAATTGCTAAGTGTGATTATGTACTGTAAGCCCATAATTTAAAAAGTATATTTTATGTATTTTTGTGTATTTTGGGATATTGGCTCGGAGGCTTTTTAGCCAGAAGTTCATTAATATTTTGGAGTTTATATGATCAAAAAGATATTTTGATGCCGATTAGAATTACTCGTCGATGAATAAATTAAATTAACTGCGGTGATCTTTTACGAAAGAATTTAATGCGTTATGGGTGAAATGGTAAATTACCAATATCTAGATAGTTTTGATGATATTTTTTAATTATGAATTAATATATATATTAATGAATATATGTGGAGGAAAGGAAAAAGGAAGGAAAAGAAGAAAGAAAGAAATAGAAAGAAAAAGAAATAGAAAGGAAGGAAAAAGAAAGAAAGGAAAAGGAAGAGAAAGAAAAATCACAATTCCATCTATCTTCCTCTGCTGCCTCGCGTGACCCATTCTCTCTCCTTCCTTCTCCCATTTTCATTTTTGTTGCTTCCTTTTCTTCAAGATTAGAAACCCAAGGCTTGGTGGGTGATAAGACAAGGAATTCTCAACTTCACTCTTCCTCTTTGATTTGAAAACGAAGAAAAACGGTGTTAGGGATTTCAAAACCGTCAAACACAAACCTCCCCGTTTCATCTAGATCTATGCTTCGTTTCGCGAAGAGATAGAAGGGAAAGTTGCTCACTACCACGCTACGGTGCTAGGGAACCAACTTTGGAGGCGACGTTGCGAGCGGAGATTTTACCGGATTTACTCGCGGTACCGTAACCGAACGTTAAAGCTAACGTGAAGGTAAGGGCTCCTTCCAAACTTTTAGTTTGCATTTAGGGACTTATCTGTGATTGTGTGGAAAAGAATTTTGTTAGGGTTAGAGTGTTGATTTGGGGGAAAATGAATCTAAGGCTTTATGGGTAAAATCTTAGAGTTAGGTTTTGGTTATATTGATGAATGTTTCGTGGAAAATGAATTTAAACTCATTTATGTATGATTTGAGTAAATGAAACTTGTTGTGTTTGAGTGGTGGATTGTGTTGATTTGTGTTCGTCGTATTTGACGTGTTCTTAATTAATACTGATGAAATTTGTTGTGTGTATGGTTGGATTCTGTGGAGAAATGAATTGATGTGTTTTGGTATGAGTTGTGGATTGGATCTGATAATAGGTTTGAGTTGTTTTGTGTGGAATTTGAAAACCATTAGAGTTAACGAGTATTAAAAACGGGGAATCTTTTAATATCTCGGTTTACTAATCGTGTGTTTTAAAAAATCTGTTTAAGTATGAGTAATCAAGAATGGGGAATCTCTTAATGTCTTTTTTACTTAATGTTTGTTTTGGAAAATCGTTTAAGTTAAATGAGTATTAATTATGGGGAATCTCTTAATGTCTTGTTTACTTGATGTTTATTTTGGAAAATCGTTTAAGTTAAATGAGTATTTAGAATAGGGAATCTCTTAATGTCTTGTTTACTTAATGTTTGTTTTGGAAAA
>PGTU02015402.1:0-17683 GCA_002896215.2 Cicer echinospermum | reverse complement strand
TTGGATGTGTTGGACTTTGTCCTTTGAATCCTAATTTTGCATAATTAACAAACAGTACATGTTCATACATCATATGATAAATCTAACATTTTAAATTGAGCAAGATTTCAGAACAACAATCCAATCTACACACTTGAATACACATTTGCTTGGAAACAATAAATCAACAAAAGTGATCCTTGACTGAGTAAATCGATTCGAAATCGATTTCATAACAAGGGTGTAAGGAAACATAACTGTGTTGATTGTATAATCGATTAGGCAATCGACTGGCACAATTAGAAATGAAAATTGCACAAGTCAATGGCACCTGTTTTCAGGCAATCGATTGGCAAATCGATTGTACACATCACAAATCAAAACTGATTGAAACCAATCGACTGGCAAATCGATTGATAAGTCACAGTAAGAATCCAATTTCTAGGTAATCGATTGGCAAATCGATTGCTTAGATAATTTTTTGAAAAATGACTTAACCTGTGACAAACACAATCGATTGGACATCTATTGTATGTATTTCAATCATGTTAAGTTTGGTTGCAATCGATTGGGAAATCGATTGAACTAACATCAGGTAAGAACTTTTCAGGCAAATACAAACAAATCAATTGGCACGTCGATTAACATCAAAATAGTTGAGTCACTGTCTGAACACAATGATTGGCAAATCGATTGAAAGAACCTTTTAAAAATCACGTGAACTTTGAGCTTGTGGCCAAATCGATTCTGAGTATTTGTAAAATCGATTATGAGACTTAATAAATCGATTAAGTAATCGATTGGTGTGATTTTTTTACTTCGGACAAAACACTTGCAATCGATTATGAAATCGATACATATAAGTCTAACATAATCACTGAAAAGAGTTTGTTTAAAGAATCGATTGGTAAATCTATTGGGTTATATAGTTTCAAGATTCAAGACAAAAACAAACCCACGATAATCGATTGGCAAATCGATTAGACCTGTTTCATAACTTTAATGAATCGATTGGCAAATCGATTTAATAGTTTTTTTTTAGAAACTATATAAACTGCTTTCATCTTTCTCTCATAAACATTTTTTATGAAAAGTGAAAAACACTCATAAACTCTCATTAACACATACAACACATTGTTAACATTCTGATATTGCTTTTTCAGATCAAAGCCAAAAAGATTATCCTTAATCATTGAAGAGAGCTGAAAAAGTATTCTTGAGAGAAAAGACAATGTTCTCATAATCCATTCTTGAATAACCAGATTTGTGAGAAGACACATTGTTCAAGATTGAAGATTTCTGTTACTACTTCTTTTATTATGTTTGATAAAAATACTTTGTAAAGAAAACGACTGCTAGAAATCCAGCTAGAAACTGGTGGCGATCTTCTTGGGTGAGAGGCCTCATCAAGAAGGGGCTGTACTTTGATTTTGTGTGAGTCTGCTGATTGACTACAAGGATCAAAGGGTGAGCAATAGGAAAGAGATTGTGAGAGATAGATAGGTTTCGAGGAAACTGGACAATCTGTAAACAATTCACAATTCTTTCTATTGGAGAAAAAGCTGAAATCCAGTTGGATTGTCAGGACTGGATGTAGGTTGTCTCGTTGACAACTGAACAGGAAAAATCTTGGTGCATTCTATCCTTTATCTTTTTACTTTTAATTGCTAATCGTGTATGCCGCATTATAATTCCGCTGTGTATGTAATATTGCTTTAATTTGATTAAAGACTGATATATTCTGATTATTGCGAGGTCATAATAATCAACAATTGGCCTCAGAGCTTGACTTTTCGAGAGGTAAAACTCATAAAAGGAATATGGCCTCAACTGATTTTCTGGGAGAATGCGCATCACTAGCAAGACCTCCAGCATTCAATGGAACAACTTATATGTACTGGAAGCACAGGATGCTGATATTCCTGGAAGCCAGTGGCATAGACATCCTTGACGCTGTTGAAAATGGCCCATACATTCCCAAGATTGCAGGAACAAATGACTCAATGATTCCCAATCCCAGAGCCGAATGGTCTGAGGACGATAAAAAGAAGGTAGGTTATAATGCTAAAGCTAAGAACATTATAACATCTGCTCTGTGTGCAGAAGAATTCTTTAGGGTATCAAACTGCAAATCAGCAAAGGAAATGTGGGACATTCTTCAAGAAACACATGAAGGAAACCACAGATGTGAAAAGAGCTCGCGTAAATACACTTATGCACGAATACGAATTGTTCAGCATGAAGAAAGATGAATCTATAAGTGATCTACAGACGAGATTTACACACGTGATAAACAACCTTCATGCACTGGGAAAACAGGTGGATAATGAACAGCAGATCGGAAAAATTATGAGGTGTCTAACCAGAGAATGGCAGCCCAAAATAACTGCCATAGCTGAATCTAAAGATCTAGCAAAGATGACAACAGCAACATTATTTGGAAAACTAAGGGAACATGAAATGGAACTGCATCGGCTGGACGAATCAGAACTGGAAAGCAGGAAAAAGAAAGGATTATCCTTGAAAGTTCAAGCCCATCAATCGAAAACTGAATCAGATAGCTGGTCAGATGAATCAAGCAGTGAAACTGAAGAGCCTGAGATCGGGTTGCTTGTCAAGAAATTTAAGAAATTTCTGAAGAAGAAATACAACAAATTCAGAAAGCCATCCATCTCTAAGACTAGTGACAACAAGACAATTACATGCTATGAATGTGGTAAAACTGGTCACATAAAGTCAGAATGCTACAAATTGCAGAACAAAAATAGAGCTACAAAACCAAAAGGCAAGGAACCAGTCACCAAAACCAGAAAAGCTTATATTGCATGGAACGATAACGAAGAATCCTCTGCCTCTTCGGATGAAGAAGAAGTGAATATGTGTCTCATGGAAAATACCGATTCAGAATCAGAAAATGAGGTTAGTTCACAATCTAATCCAACCTATGATGAGCTACAAGAAGCTTTCAATGAACTGCATGATGACTATGTGAACTCCATAAAAACAGTTGTTAAGCACAAAGAAAATGTTTGAACAAATGAAAAATGACCATAAAGAAATTGAAAATTTATGTGAACAACTGAAAAAGGATTCACATGACAAATCTGCAAGATGCATTGAACTTGAGAATACTGTTGCATCATTAAAATCTGATTTATTGAAGCTTGCTAATAGTAAAGATAAACTGAATGTCATACTTAGCAATCAAAGACATGTTCATGAAAAATCTAGTTTAGGATATACACCAAATATGCATGTTAAAAGAAATAAAAACATATATGGTATTGGTTATATGCAAACCAGAAATGTCAAACATGGTCAAAAATCTGCTATTGCTAAGAGTATGTATGACATCTTTACTAAACCAAACAAACATTCATCCTTTGATGGCAAATGTCATTTCTGTTGCAGAAAGGGACATTTTGTGTCAAATTGCAAATTTAAAAAGTTAGCCAATAAAGGATGGAAGCAAGTTTGGATAGCAAAGAAATCTGTGTTTGAACTAACCATCCAGGACCCAATTTAAATTGGGGACCTAAAACAAAACTTTGATTGTATGTTGCAGGTGTGCTTGACATCCACGAAGCATTCATGGTATTTAGATAGCGGATGCTCAAAGCACATGACAGGTGACAAATCCAAATTCCTGTCCTTGACATTAAAGGAAGGAGGTTTTATCAAATATGGTGACAACAACAGAGGAAAGATTATTGGAATTGGTGACATATGCAATGAGTCAACTACAGTAATCAAAAATGTGTTATATGTTGAAGGATTAAAACACAACTTACTGAGTATAAGCCAGCTATGTGATAAAGGTTTTCAATTAAGTTTTTCATCACAATCTTGCATTATTGAGCATAAAGATGACAAACACATAAAGCTTGTTGGTGACAGAATTAACAACATTTACATGTTGGATTTCAATTCTGTACCAAGTGTTATATGCTGCTTGTTATCCAATTCAGATGAAACATGGCTTTGGCATAAAAGAATTGCTCACATACATATAAATCATTTGAATAAACTTGTCAGCAAACAGCTAGTCTTAGGTCTACCAAATAGGAAGTTTTCTAAGGATAGACTGTGTCATTCATGTGAGAAGAGTAAACTGGTTAAGACTCCATTTCCCTATATAGACTTGGTTAGAACAAATAGAGTTTTGCAACTAGTTCACATGGACCTTTTTGGACCTGCCAAGATAAGAGTTTAGGTGGAAACCTGTATGGATATGTGCTGGTTGATGATTACTCAAGGTTCACATGGACTTATTTTCTAGCTCATAAGAGTGATACATTCTCAGTTTTTAAGAAATTTGCTGCTTTAGTTCAAAATGAGAATGATCAGAAAATTGTTTCAATAAAAAGTGATAATGGAGGTGAATTCCAAAATGATGCTTTTCAAAATTATTGTGAACTACATGGAATCACCACATATATTCTGCCCCTAGGACACCACAACAGAATGGGGTAGTGGAGAGGAAAAATAGATCCCTAGAAGAGTTAGCTAGGACCATGCTTAAGGATTACAACCTACCTAAGTACTTTTGGGCAGATGCAATTAGTACAGCCACTCATGTTGTCAATAGAGTTCTCATTAGGCCCCTGCTTAGGAAAACACCCTATGAGCTTTACAAGGGTAGAAAACCAAACCTTTCCTACTTTAGAATCTTTGGTTGTAAGTGCTTTGTGTTGAACAATGGCAAAGAACACCTAGGAAAGTTTGACCCTAAGGCAGATGAAGGTATCTTTTTAGGATATTCCCAAACTAGTAAGGCCTATAGAATCTACAACAAAAGAACAAAGACCATAGAAGAGTCAGTTCATGTAAAGTTTGATGAATTATTTACAGAAAACTTGAACAAAACTCCTTCTAAGGTTGATGACATTTTGGATGAAGTTGTAGAATCTGAACCACTAGAACAACCTATAGCTGACCCTCCAACTAGATCAGACCTTGTAGAACCTTTAGAAACCAGTGAGTTGCCTAAGGAATGGAAGTTCAATAGAAACCACCCTTTAGACAACATTATAGGCGATATCTCTAAAGGTGTTGCAACTAGGAGAAGCCTTAGTCAGTTTTGTAACTTTACAACCTTTGTATCTCAGATTGAACCTAAGAACATTAAGGAAGCCCTGTTAGATAGTGAGTGGATACTTGCTATGCAAGAGGAGTTAAACCAGTTTGAGAGAAACAAGGTGTGGAGTTTAGTACCTAGGCCAGAGGGTGTTCATGTCATAGGAACCAGATGGGTGTTCAGAAACAAGTTGGATGAGAATGGTGTGATAACAAGGAACAAAGCTAGACTAGTAGCCAAGGGTTATAGTCAAGAGGAGGGAATAGATTTTGATGAAACCTATGCCCCTGTAGCTAGATTAGAAGCCATAAGAATTTTATTGGCTTATGCTTGTATAATGGACTTTAATCTTTATCAAATGGACGTGAAAAGTGCCTTTCTCAATGGTGACCTTCAAGAGGAAGTCTTTGTTAGCCAAACACCTGGTTTTGAAAATCCTGATTTTCCAAATCATGTGTATAAGCTCTCAAAGGCCCTCTATGGGTTAAAACAAGCTCCAAGAGCTTGGTATGAGAAGCTCAGCAATTTCCTTATTCAACAAAACTTTTTAAGAGGAAATGTTGACAAGACCCTTTTCACAAAAACTACTGGAAATGATATCTTGCTTGTCCAAGTATATGTTTGATGACATAATATTTGGATCTACTAATAATAAACTGTGCAAAGAAGTTGAAAATTTGATGAAAGGTAAATTTGAAATGTCAATGATGGGTGAACTGTCATATTTCTTGGGATTTCAAATTAACCAAAGCAAGCAAGGCATTTTCATTAGTCAATCTAAATATTGTTCTGATTTGATAAAGAAATTTAACTTTGAAAATCTTAAATCCATTGATACACCCATGAGTCAAGGAAATTTCTTAGACCGAGATGAGAAAGGTAAACCTGTAGATTTCGTGGTATGATAGGCTCTCTGCTCTACCTTACAGCAAGCCGACCAGACATCATGTTCAGTGTTTGTATGTGTGCAAGGTATCAATCAAATCCAAAGGAATCTCACTTCAGTGCAGTTAAGAGAATTTTCAGATACTTGGTAGGAACTAAGAGTCTTGGATTGTGGTATCCAAAAGAATCAACTTGTACTTGGGTTGGTTACTCAGATTCAGACTTTGCCGGATGTAAACTTGACAGGAAAAGTACCTCAGGAACTTGTCATTTACTTGGAAACTCTCTTGTGTCATGGTTTAGTAAGAAACAGACAAGCATCGCTTTATCAACTGCTGAAGCTGAATATATTGCAGCTGGGAGCTGTTGTGCTCAGATACTTTGGATGAAACAACACTTATTGGACTTTGGTGTTGACTTGGGAACAGTACCTATCATGTGTGATAACACAAGTGCAATAAGTATAACCAAGAATCCAGTAATGCACTCTAGGACCAAACACATTGAAGTAAGACATCATTTTATAAGAGACCACTTTAGAAATGGAATCATTAAGCTTGAGTATGTTAACACTGCCGAACAGTTAGGTGACATCTTCACAAAAGCTTTACCAAGAGAAAGTTTTCTGTATATAAGGATGAAACTAGGGATCATTGATCCTAGTAAGGTATGATGATTGGATTTCTGTTGTTGCAGTTGTTTCTTCAGTTAAATCGATTTGGAAATCGATTACCTTCATGGTAAATGGTTTATAAAATCGATTTGGGAATCGATTGCTTTGACCCCAGAATTCAAAATTCAGGAAATTTTTTTTAACTTGCCCGAGCGTCGATTGGAAAATCGACTAGTTCTTCTTTCAACGTTAAGACAATCGATTTGGACATCGATTAAGTAAAACTGAAATTCGATTTGGGAATCGATTTGAAATATAACCGTTGTGACTAGCCGTTATGAGTAATAATTACGAAATCGATTGACATTACCAGTAACGATAACCTAATCGATTTGGGAATCGATTTACACGATTAAGGGTTTAAATAGGAATAGTTCTCAATCGATTTCTGCACTGCATTTCTTCAGTTTTCACAAATTTTCTCTGATTGCTTCATCCTTCTGTCTCTGATATTGTTATTGTTTTGCTATCTACACTCAATCTTCAAACTATCTACTTCAATCTACAAGTATGGCAAGAGTAAAACAAACCCAGGCACGCACTCCTTCACCTTCATCATCTTCAACAAGTGAAACCCCTTCACCACCACCCACTCTAACAAAGAGAGTACCCATACCTACACACAAAATACTTGCCAAAGACAAAGGCAAGACACCCGCTCCTATTCAAGAGAAGCCTAAAAAGCGAAAGGAACCCCCAACGGAAAAACTCATGGCTGATGCCATGAAAGTGATTTCACAAAAGAGGAAGAAGAAATCTGTTTCCTCACCCCCTGCCAAGAAAGTACCCGCATCCAAAGACAAAGTGCTGAACCTTCAATACAATCAGATTTTCTGAAGAGAAAAATCCATGAGGGTAGAACTCTGGATTTTGCATACTTTGATACTGACGGTTTTACGTTTCAGAATCATCTGCGATTCCACGGTCTTGAGAGCTTTCTATCTTCTACACTCGACAGCTATCCACGTTTGATTAGGGAATTTTATTCTACGTTTAAGCTAACAGAAGAAGGGTTTAAGGCTCAAGTCAAAGGTAAAAGGATTGCTATGTCATTTGATGATTTTTCTACCTTATCAGGATTGCCTTTTTACGGAAAATCCATCGACGGCAGTTCTGAAGCTGATACGGCTGAAGAAGGTTGGGAAGAATCCGTTGACAGGCATGTTGCAGTGAAGGACCTGATGATTGATGGTTTTGTGGAAACCATTTCTTTACCAATCGGTCAAATGAAGGTCCAACATTGGATGTTGATGTACACTCTGACCAGAATGCTTGTACCTCGTTCAGGAAACCATGCAGTAGTTCAGAAACTGGACATACTACTGTTATGGGGCTTATCAAAGGAGCTCAGCATGAGCTGGACTTGGATTGTGCTAAGGCACATGCTGGAAGCTTCACAGAGCAAGCTTATGTTGCCTTATCCACAGCTGATCACCAAGATTCTTAAACATTTCAAGGTTTCGTTTGGTAATGAAGAATCTGCAAAAACCACTCTAATATTTGGAGAATCAATTGTGAATCAAATGCAATTGAAAAGGTTACATGGTGTATGGATAAGACCTCAAGCTATTGTTGAACCAGCATAACCTCAGCCACAACCTCCGACTGAAACTGCTACTGCTACTGCCTCAGCCCCTCCTGATTTTGTTGCTAAGATAATGGAATTCATAGAAGCTCAGATGGCACACAATCCCAAGATGCTAGAATCACAATCCAGAATGGAAGCTAACTTAAGGACTCTCCAGGCATCCTTGAATTCGGTTGTTCAGGATGTGGATGCGATTCAAGCTCACTTGGGTATCAAACTGTCATTTGAAGACATTGCAGATATAGGTCGTCAAGCAGCAGAGGAACCTAACCCAACTCCCCTAGATCACCCTGAGACTCACGTTGAGGAGACACCTGCTGAGGATAATACAGCGGTCTTTGCCTCTCCCGTAGATAACAGTGAGGACCAGCCTAGACTAGGAGATTAGGAGTTTAGGATCTGTGCTGTTTTGCTATGACTTGTTATACTCATTTGATCTATATCTATAATGAACAAAAACTTTTATCTCATTACTCTCTGAATTCATCTGTCTTAATCCTTTGATATGCTCATTAATTGCTCTGATTTTCATTAAACTGTTATACTCTGATATACAATGTTTTATGATTTCAATCCCCACTGCTTATGTTGTTTAACATAGGGGGAAGAATTTTTTTTTCTCTGTCTTTTTGCCTTAACTGACAAAGGGGGAGAAAAATTATAACTTGCTAATTTTTTGTTGCATTTACTTTGCTCTGATGACTACTGTTAAATTGTAATACAATAGCATGTGTACTGTTATGCTAAGATGCTCTGATATTTTTGTTTCTATGGTAATGGTACATATTTGCTATGAAATGTTGTTAATATTACGTCTTGAAATGCTCAACTCAAGTTAAAATTGTATGATTGTCACTTATGCAAAAAGGGGGAGATTGTTGTACTTTAGTCCTTTGAATCTTAATTTTGACATAATTAACAAACATACAATGTTCATACATCATATGATAAATCTAACATTTTAATTGAGCAAGATTTCAAGAACAACAATCCAATCCTACACACGTGATACACATTGCTTGGAACACAAGAAATCAACAAAAGTTGATCATTGACTGAGTAAATCGATTGGGAAATCAATTTCATAACAAGGGTGTAAGGAAACATAACTGTGTGTGATTGTATAATCGATTAGGCAATCGACTGGCACAATTAGAAATGAAAATTGCACAAGTCAATGGCAACCTGTTTTCAGGCTAATCGATTGGCAAATCGATTGTACACATCACAAATCAAAAACTGATTGAAACCAATCGACTGGCAAATCGATTGATCAAGTCACAGTAAGAATCCAATTTCTAGGGTAATCGATTGGCAAATCGATTGCTTAGATAATTTTTGAAAAATGACTTAACCTGTGACAAACACAATCGATTGGACAATCTATTGTATGTATTTCAATCATGTTAAGTTTGGTTGCAATCGATTGGGAAATCGATTGAACTAAACATCAGGTAAGAACTTTTCAGGCAAATACAAACAAATCAATTGGCACGTCGATTAACATCAAAATAATTGAGTCACTGTCTTGAACACAATTGATTGGCAAATCGATTGAAAGAACCTTTTTAAAATCACAGTGAACTTTGAGCTTGTGGCCAAATCGATTCTGAGTATTTGTAAATCGATTATGAGACTTAATAAATCGATTAAGTAACCGATTGGTGTGATTTTTTTACTTCGGACAAAACACTTGCAATCGATTATGAAATCGATACATATAAGTCTTAACATAATCACTGAAAAGAGTTTGTTTAAAGAATCGATTGGTAAATCGATTGGGTTATATAGTTTCAAGATTCAAGAAAAACAAGACCCACGATAATCGATTGGCAAATCGATTAGACCTGTTTTATAACTTTAATGAATCGATTGGCAAATCGATTTAATAGTTTTTTTTTAGAAACTATATAAACTGCTTTCAATCTTTCTCTCATAAACATTTTTTATGAAAAGTGAAAAACACTCATAAACTCTCATTAACACAATACAACACATTGTTAATATTCTGATATTGCTTTTTCAGATCAAAGCCAAAAAGATTATCCTTAATCATTGAGAGAGCTGAAAAAGTATTCTTGAGAGAAAAGACAATGTTCTCATAATCCATTCTTGAATAACCAGATTTGTGAGAAGACACATTGTTCAAGATTGAAGATTTCTGTTACTACTTCTTTTATTATGTTTGATAAAATACTTTGTAAAGAAAACGACTGCTAGAAATCCAGCTAGAAACTGGTGGCGATCTTCTTGGGTGAGAGGCCTCATCAAGGAGTCGTACTTTGATTTTGTGTGAGTCTGCTGATTGACTACAAGGATCAAAGGGTGAGCAATAGGAAAGAGATTGTGAGAGATAGATAGGTTTCGAGGAAACTAGACAATCTGTAAACAATTCACAATTCTTTCTATTGGAGAAAAAGCTGAAATCCAGTTGGATTGTCAGGACTGGATGTAGGTTGTCTCGTTGACAACTGAACCAGGATAAATCTTGGTGCATTCTATCCTTTATCTTTTTACTTTTAATTGCTAATCGTGTATGCCGCATTATAATTCCGCTGTGTATGTAATATTGCTTTAATTTGATTAAAGACTGATATATTCTGATTGTTGCGAGGTCTTAATAATCAACAGGACGAACATTTAGGTCATTTGCGTCCTCCCTAGACTTATTCTTGCCTAATTAGGGGTGCATCCAATAGTTCATTTGTGTCATGGATTACCATTTTGCTCATTTTCGTCACTTATTCTTGTGCATAATTAGGGTTTTTAACCAATCTTGTGCATCCAATATGTTCATTTGTGTCATTGATGAACAATTAGGTCATTTTCGTCCTCCCTAGGTTTATTCTAGTCAAAAGGGTTTTAAACCAATCTTGTGATCCAATAATTCATTTGTGTCATTGGATGAACATTAGGTCATTTTCGTCCTCCCTAGGTTTATTCTTGTCCAAATTAGGGTTTTTAACCAATCTTGTGCATCCAATAAGTTCATTTGTGTCATTGGATGAACATTTAGGTCATTTTCGTCCTCCCTAGGCTTATTCTTGTCCAATTAGGGTTTTAACCAATTTGTGCACCAATAACTTCATTTTGTGTCATTTGAACATTTAGGCATCCCTAGACGTATTCTTGTCCAATTAGTGTTTTTAACCAATCTTGTGCACCCAATATGTTCATTGTGTCATTGGATGAACAATTAGGTCATTTTGTCCATTTGTCTCCTCCTAGTGTGTTTATTCCATTTGTGTCCAATTGATCCATTGTCATTTTTCGTCCTCCTAGGCTTATTCTCAATAGAGTTTTAAACCAATCTTGTGCACAAAAGTTCATTTGTGTCATTTATTTTTTTCACCAGGCTTAATGTTGTCATCTCGTGCATCCAATGCATGTCATTGGATTAACTTCCCTAGGCTTTGTGTCCATTAGGATTTGAACATCTCGTGCATCCAACAGGTGTGTTTGTGTCATTGGATGCATTTAGGTCATTCGTCTCCTAGACTTATTCTTGTCCAATTAGGGGTTTTTAACCAATCTTGTGCATAAAATATGTTCATTTGTGTCATTGGATAAACATTTAGGTCATTTTCGTCCTCTCCTAGACTTATCTTGTCCAATTAGGGTTTTTTAACCAATATTGTGCATAAAATAAGTTCATTTTTGCCATTGGATATTGGGTCATTTTCGTCCTCCCAGGCTTATTCTTGTCAATAGGGTTTTTAACAATCTTGTGCCACAAGTTTTCGTGTCATTGATTAACATTTAGGTCATCCTATACTTATCTTGTCCAATTGGGTAACATCCAATGTTCTGTGTGCTGTCATTGGATGAACATTAGGTCATTTCGTCTCCTTAGATTTATTCTTGTCCCATTAAGATTTTAACCAATCTTGTGCAATAAATTCAATGTTAACCAACTTTGCATTTTAGGATGTCAATTGATCATTGGAAACATTTAGGTCATTTTCGTCCTCGCATAGGCTTAGGTTTTAACAATCTTGTCCAATTAGGAGTTTTCTAAAACCATCTTGTGCATCCACATATAGTTAAACATTTGTGTTATTGTCATGAACATTAGGTCATTTCGTCCACCCTAGCTTATTCTTGTCCAATTAAGTTTTTAAGCCATCTTGTGCATGCAATATAGTTTCATTTGTGTTAATTGGATACATTTAAGCATTTTTGTCGTCCCTAGGTTTAATTCTTGGTCCGAATTAGGGTTTTAACCAGTCTTAGTGCATCCATAAGTGTGTTTGTGTCATTGGATGAACATTTAGTCATTTCGTCCTCCTAGGCTTATTCTTTTCAATTAGGGTTTTTAACCAATCTTGTGCATCCAATAAGTTCATTTGTGTCATTGGATGAACATTTAGGTCATTTTCGTCCTCCCTAGGCTTATTCTTGTCCAATTAGGGTTTTTAACCCATCTTGTGCATGCAATGTTCATTTGTGTATTGGATTTAACATTTAAGGTCATTTGCGTCCTCCCTAGACTTAATTCTTGCTAATTAGGGTTTTTAAACCAATTTGTTGGCATACATAAGTCATTTGTGTCATTGGATGAACATTAGGTCATTTTCGTCCTCCTTAGCTATTCTGTCAATTAGGGTTTTAACCAATCTTGTGATCCAATAAGTTCATTTTGTTCATTGGATGAACATTTTGTCATTTTCGTTCCCCTCTTGGCTTATCTTGTCAAGTTAGGTTTTTAACGCAATCTTGTGCATACACAAATGTCAATTGTGTCATTGGATTAAAGGTATTGTTCCTAGACATCAAATAAGTTAATTGTCATCCAATATTCATTTGCATGATGACATAGCATTCATCCCTAGGATTTATTCTTTGTCCAATTAGGGTTTTAACCAAATCTGCTGCATCCTAATAAGTTTTATGTGTCATTGGATTGAACTTTAGGTTAATTTCGTCCCCCTAAGCTATTCTGTCAATTAGGGTTTTAACCATCTTGTGCATCCATAGGATGTATTTGTGTCATTGGATGAACATTAGTGCATTTTCGTCTCTAGACGTATTCTCTGTCTCAATAGTGTTTTAACCATCTTGTGGATGCCCAATAGTTCATTTGTGCTTGGATAACAATTAGGTCATTTTCTCCTCCCGCAGTCTATTCTGTCAATTCGGGTTTTTAACCAATCTTGTGCATCTATAACGTTAGTTGGTGTCATTGGATGAACATTTAGGTCATTTTCCGTCTGCTCCTTAGTTCCTGTCAATTAGGTTTTAACACATCTTGTGCATTCCAATAGAGTTGATTGTGGTCAATTGATGAACATTTTAGGTCATTTTTCGTCTCCTCTACTTATTCTTGTCCAATAAGTTTTTAACCAATCTTGATGCATGCATAAATCATTTTGTGTCATTGGAAACATTTTGTTCATTCGTCCTTCCTAGATTATTGTTGTTCAATTAGGTTTTATACCAATCCGTGCACCAACTGTCATGTGTTGTACATTGGATTAACATTTAGGTCATTTTCCTCCCCATAGTTTATTTTTGTCCATTAGGTTTTTAACCAATCTTGGTGCATCAAAAGGTTCATTTGTGTCATTGGTGACATTTAGGTCATTTTTCGTCTTCCCTAGACTTATTCTTGTCAATTAGGGTTTTTAAGCCAATCTTGTGCATCCTATAAGTTCCATTTGTGGTCATTAGGATAACATTTATGTGTCATTTTCGTCCTCTCCCATAGGTTTATTCTGTCCAATTAGGGTTTTAAACCAATATTGTGCATCCAATTATGTTGTTTGTTGTCATTGGATTAACGTTTAGGTCAGTTATTCGTCCTCCCTAGGCTTATTCTTGCCAATTTGGGTTTTTAACCAATCTTGGCATCAATCAAGTTCATTGTGTCATTGGATGAACATTTAGGTCATTTTCGTCCTCCCTAGGTTATATTCTTGTCCAATTGGGTTTTTAACCAATCTGTGTGCATCCAATAGTTCATGTGCTATTGGAATAAATTTAGGTCATTTCGTCCTCCTACGGTTATTCTAGTCCAATAGGTTTTAACCATCTTGTGCATCTAATAAGTGTATTTGTGTCCTTGGATGAATTTAGGTCTTTTCATCCTCCCAGGCTATCTTGATCCAATTAATGGTTTTAAACCACAATCTTGGCAATCTAATAAGTTCATTTGTGTCATTGGATTACATTTAAGGTCATTTTCGTCCTCCCTAGTTTATTCTGGTTAGAAATAGGGTTTTAACCAATCTTGTGCTCCAATATAGTGTGTGTTTGTGTCATTGGATGAACATTTAGAGTCATTTTCGTCCTTCCTACACTTTTCTTGTCCAAATTTAAGAGTTTTTAACCAATCTTTGCATCAATAATTCATTTGTGTCATTGGATTGGAACATTTAAGGTCATTTTCCGTCTCCCTAGGCTTATTCTTGTCCAATTAGGAGTTTTTAATCCAATCTTGTGCATCAAATAAGTTCATTGTGTATTGATGTAACATTTAGGTATTTTCGTCACCCGATCAGGTTTATCGTCCAATTAGGGTTTTAACCAATCTTTCGTGCATCAATATGTTTGGTGTATTGATGAACATTTGGTCATTTTCCGTCCTCCCTAAGGCTATTCTTTTCAATTGGGTTTTTACCATCGGTATATATCATTTGTGGTTTACATTAAATTTCACTCGTTTATCTTAATAGTACAATGTGGCATCAATAGTGTTGGTTGTCTTGGATCATTTGGTCATTCCTGCCTCCTAGACTTATCTTCTAAAAAAAAAAAGTTTTCTACCATGTCTGCAGAAAGTTCATTTGGTGTCATTGGATTAACATTTTAGTTATTTTCGTCCTCCTAGTTTTTTTCTAGTTTCAAATTGTGTGCATGCATAGTTAATCTTGATTGATGAACTTGTCATTGTGTCTCCAGCTTTGTCGTCCAATAAGGTAACAAGTGATGCTAAGTTTGTGTCATGTAGGAACATTTAGGGTCATTTTCGTCCTCCCTAGCTTATTCTTTTCCATTAAGGGTTTTAACCAATCTTGTGCGCAATAGTTATTGTGTCATTGGATTATCATTAGGTCATTTTTGTCCACACTAGCACTTATTCTTGCCATAGGTTATTTAACCAATCTTGTGCATGCTAATAAGTTTTGTGTCATTGGATAAACATTTAGTAATTTTCGTCCTCTCTAGCTTATTCTTGTCCAATTAAGGTTTTTAACAATCTTGTGCCATCATCAAGTTCTTGTGTCATTGGATGAACATTAGGTCATTTCGTCCCCCCTAGGCTTATTCTAGTCCAATTAGGGTTTTAATAACCAATCTTGTGCATCCAAATAGGTTTTTGTGTCATTGGATTAACATTTAGGTCATTCGTCCTCCCTAGTGTATTTCTTGTCTAATTAGGGTTTTTACCAATCTTGTGCATTACAATAGTCATTTTGTCATTGGATTGAACATTTAGTCATTTTCGTCCTCCCTAGGTTATTCTTGTCCATAAGGGTTATTAACCAATTTGTGCATCCAATAATTCATTTGTTGTCATTGGATAACATTTGGTCATTTTCAGTCCTCCCTATGGTCTTATTCTTGTCCAATTAGGGTTTTTTAACCCAATCTTGTGCATCCAATAGTTTGTTTTGTGTCATTGGAGGAACATTTAGTATTTCGTCCTCCCTAGCTTATTCTTGTCCAATTAGGGTTTTAACAATCTTGTGCATCCAATATGTTCATTTGTGTCATTGGGAAATCATTAGGTTCATTTGCGTTCCTCCCTCTAGTTGTTTATTCCATTTCCAATAGCGGTTTTAACCAATCTTGTGCATCCAATAGTGTCGTTTGTGTCATGGATGAACATTTAGTCATTTCGTCCTCCAATAAGCACTTATTCTTGTCAATTAGGGTTTTTAACCAATCGGTGCATGCAATAAGTTCATTTGTGTCATTGGATGAACATTTAGTCATTTTCCGTCTCCTAGCTTATTCTTGTCCAATTAGGGTTTTAACCAATCTTGTGCATCCAATATGTTCATTTGGTCATTGGATTAACATTATGGTCATTTTCGTCCCTCCTAGCTTATTCTTTCCAATTATAGGTTTTTAACCAATACTTGTGCATCAAAAGTTCATTTGTGTCATTCGATTAACATTTAGGTCATTTTCGTCCTCCCTAGTTTATTCTTATCATTAGGGTTTTTAACCAATCTTGTGCATCCAAATATGTTCATTGTGTCATTGGATAACATTTAGGTCATTCGTCCTCCCGAGTTATTCTTGTCCAATTAGGGTTTTTAACCAATCTTGTGCATGCAATAAGTTATTATGTGTCATTGGATGTAATATAGTCATTTTACGTCCTCCCTAGGATTATCTAGTCCATTAGGAATTTTTAAACCAATCTTGTGCATCCAATATGTTCAGTTTGTGTCATTGGATGAAACATTTAGTCATTTTCGTGCCCCTAGTTTTATTCTGTCCAATAGGTTTTAACCAATCTTGTGCATCTAATAGTTTTGTGTCATTGGATGAACATTTAGGTCATTTTCGTCTCCTAGGCTATTCTTGTCCAATTGGGTTTTTTAACTACAATCTTGTGGCACTCACAATTAGTTATTCCTGTGTCATTGGGATGATACATATAGGTCATTTTCGTCCATCCCTATACTTATGCCTATGATCCAATTTAAGGTTTTTAACCAATTCTTGTGCATCCAATATGTTCAGTTTAGTGTAAATTTGGATTAACATTTTAGGGTCACTTTCGTACTCCCTCGTTCTTTTCTTGTCCAATTAAGAGTTTTTTTAACAATCTTGTGCATCTAAAATCATGGTGTGTTTCAATTGGATGAACTTTAGGTCATTTGTCTCCCTCCCTAGGCTTTTTCTTATCCAATTAGGGTTTTTAACCAATCTTGTGGCATCAAATAGTTCATTTGTGTCATTGGATACATTTATGGTCATTTCGTCCCCCTGTTTATCTGGTTTCAATTAGGTTTTAACATATCTGGCATCCAATAGGTGTGTTTGTGTCATTGGATGAAATAGGTCATTTTCGTCTTTCCTACGTGTATTCTTTGTCCAATTAAGGTTTTTACCAATCTTGTGCTGCCAATAGCAGTTCATTTGTGTTCATTGGATACATTTTGGTCATTTTCGCTCATCCTAGGCTTATTCTGTGTCCAATTAGGGTTTTTAACCAAATCTTGTGCATGCCAATAGTTCATTTTGTCATTGTGATAACATTTAGGTTCATTTTCGTGCTCCCTAGGTTTAATTCCAGTCCAATTAGGGTTTTTTTAACCCATCTTGTGCAATCCAATAAGGTTGTGTTTGCTTGTCATTGGATGAACATTTAGGTCATTTTCGTCCTCCCTAGGCTTATTCTTTTTCCAATTAGGGTTTTTAACAATATTTGTGCATATTCAATTTCTTTTGTGTCATTGGGAATTAAACATTTTAGGTCATTTTCGGCATCCCTAGGTTTATTCCAGTCCATTAGGATTTCTAA
>PGTU02015396.1:0-15876 GCA_002896215.2 Cicer echinospermum | reverse complement strand
AGCTTGAACAAGGGCTTTCTCTCTGACTTGAGTTTGGCTTGAATCTACAACAATCAAGGCTGGGCCTTTTATTGCTCTTCTCTTGTCCCCTCGGGCTTATTATATAAAATTTAGGCAAGCGGTGGAACTGGAAAAACTATTCAATGCTTTTCTCCCTGTCTTTCCACTCATATAATGAAAAAAGAATTCATCTCGGATACGTCTTATTCCGTGATCCATTTCATGAATCATTAGAGTGCGCGTTGCGCTGAGGAGTTAAGGCTATTCCAGTCGATGATCCTCCGCTTCTGGCCGTCTCGCTCCCATCGCTTTGTTGGCTGACAGCCCCCTATCGCTAATCAGAGAGAGGTAGCGAATCTAATGTTGTGCGGCCTTGAGCTCTTCTTCTTTCCGCCCTCTTTGCCGCAGCTATTCCATCTGGTGGTATACTAGAGTCTGCCTAAAGGCTGCTCTTTCTGCCTTACCCTTAAGTAAGGGCGGTGGAACTCTTATACTTCCTTTATCCGCTATCGCTATGTCACAAAGTTGGGTAAGCAGTAGAACTCGTTGCCCTTTCTTCCACGCTAGAAGTGAAAGCCCAGCCAAGTTCTTGGAGAATCTATAGTTTTCTGGTGTTGGGCGAGATGGGGATAAAACTCAACTCCTTGCTTCAGCCCTTCTTCTCCCACAGACAGACCTGGGTGGGATCTCTACTCGAATAGAAGGCGCGAACTCATCGATGCTATGACAGCCCTTCCTTGCCTAACCGCTGCTGTTTTCTCAGGTCGATTGAGGGCTTGAGCTTCTATGATTCCTGTATTGTTGCTTTTGCGCCGGCTGTCTTATTTCTTTAACAAAAAGAAAGGCCAGTTCTTGTCTAATCGATAGTGGCTCGTTCCTCTGATTATGTTGAGCTGCCACTGATTGACTAACCTCAGTCAGGATCTCTGATCCCTACGACATGATCTCAGGCGATCCCTCTCAATCTAGTATAAAAGCTCGAGCTTCTCCACTGATCGATTTCACAAGTAATTGAGTGGCTGAGCTATAGCTGCTTGAATAAAAGACAGGCTTTTTCAACTCCCTCGAAGCCGGAACCTGTGCTATCGGAGGGCTACCGTCGCTACTCCTTCTCCGCCGTTGACTGATCTGATGACCTTAAATGCCTAGGGCAGCTCCTTCAACCATGGACTTGAAGTTCCGTGCTTGAAGTGAAGCTGGAACGAGTTCTTTCATAGCCCTATCCCGAGGATAGAAGGTTGAATTCTACTCTGCTGCTGACTTAGCTCGTCCTATCTCATCCTTTCCTTTCTGTGGTTGTTAACCCGACCCGAAGATGGCTACAGTCCTACAGTCTTTCTTTCCCATAGGACTGTATGGAAGAAAAGTTCTTGATGAATGATAATGTTATTCCTACTCCATGATCTCAGGTTCTTCCTCGGCCCCTTTCTTCTGTCTTTTACTTTGTGCTTTTTCTGTCCTAGGTAGGCTTCTCTTCTCGCTACTCCAGTCTAGTGGGGAAGGTCTGTTGGATTGTGGTGTTATGACTAATTAATAAATTGCGTATATAAAAGTGATGATATGATGCCCAGGCTAGGAACTGCTGTTATTCATAGTAGGGTGCTGTTCCCTTTCCCGAAAGAAAGAGAAAGATCCCGATAAAAAGGAAGTAGGCTTCGGTTCAATCTGGGATCGAACTATCCTCTTTTCTTTGGCTGTGTCAAGCCAGTTCTCTGATCCGAGGGGGACTCTTGTGAAGTAAAGAAAGTTTCCAGGAGGGATCGAACCGAACTCCCACTCCAAGCTTTGGCATATGGAATAGAGTCTTTTAGCTAGTCTTATGAGACTAGCTTTGCTTTATAGAGTACAAGAGCTTTCCCTATCAGCTGTAACTAGATAAGAAAGAATAAGTCCAGCTTTGCTTATTATAAAAAAATTTAAAGTATAAATTGAAGACTTTCATTTTTTTATATAATAAGGATTGCCAACAAAGCCTTTTTTTTGTTTGGGTCCAGGGCTTCTTTGTTTCGGACAAGAGTGTCCAGCACGCAAGGGGAAATAGAATGCCCAAGGAAGATTAGCATGGGCAGAAGTTATATTTTATTGGATTCCATTCTTGAGCCACTCACGAAGTCCATGGTTAGGCTTGTTCAGATCAGAGGGGAGGCCAGAATTTAGTAGCTTTAGGGCAGGTTATGAGGACATGGTCGGTGCTTTCATTGATTCCTTGGCACCAACAGGATCCCTGACTAATGTGCCGAGTGTGGAGAAGGGCTAGACGATCATGGGCACAAAGCCAGAGGAAGTCGTTCACTCTAGGAGTTGTTTGGGCAAATCCACTTCCAGTCACTCGATTGGAGTCTTTGCTGAGAGTCTTGATGAGCAGCCATATGGTAAGCATGTTTGCTTTTGAAGTTACCCTTGGGATCCGTCCTCCCTCTTTCTGCTTTTCCTTCTGCCTGCACTTCTTCACTTTTCTGCTTTTTGGATGGGTGCTCTCCCCCGAGTGAAGGCATAAGCCGTAGCCGTAGACAGTCACTAGCACTAGTTTGATCGCTATGCCATTCTCGGCAACGATGTGGTGATAGCTGATCGACGAGTTGCTTCGGTCTACCTTGTTGAATCATCTACATTGATTGAGGACTCGATGTCAGAATGCATTCTTCGATACCCTGTTGTAGAAGTTTTCATCTAGTTCCTGTAGCTAGTCGTAGATGCATATTATAGCTGCTATCGGATCAGAGGTTCGGGGGATTTTGAACTATATTATTATTAAATTTATATTAATTTAATTCCTGTTGGATCTCTTGCTTTCAAGTTCTCTTAGTTTCTATGTAACTCAATCAGGACGTAGATGTAGATACGGATAGGGGTAAACCGGGTAACCAATCCCGGTGGCTGGATGACTCCTTCACCCTTAGATCGCAAGACTAAGGCCAACGAGGCGGAACCTCGGTGGCGTGATAGGCTGGTTCTCACCAGGGTCAGTCCTATCACAAAATTTTAGTTTATAACCTCACTCTGCTTGGTAAGGCAGAGCCCTATGTTAGTCAAATAGGCACCCCCCGGTTTCTTAGTGAAACTCATCAAGGTGAGGTTTGGTGGGCTAGCTTATAGCTATTCTATCACTCAGGGATCCAGAATGGAGCAACTGGGGGTGACGCGGAAGCCACCCGGGTGGGGTAAGATATGATATCAAGCGGCCTCATGCAGGTAACCAAACCTGCGTAGGAAGCTTATCTATTTAGATAATAGGCTTCCATCTGGAAAACTTTTTTTATAGGATATCTATAGTTAGACTCATCCAATGGTGGAAGATCTTCGGCTACTAAAAGTCAATGTGTAATAAGTTGATTTTAGTAGTCACTGATGGTCTAACCTAACCAAGGAGCTCTGTATCGGAGCATACCTCTTTGCCAAGCAGGTAGTTTGAATCGCCGGTCAGGCGCTCTGTTTACTGCTTGATATCTGAAGCAGTGCGCAGTAACACTTCAACAGGCGTACGGTGGGATTACCCCGTATGATATTCATACTAAACTATCTGTACCCGTATCACTCACTAGATCAGGTTACCCTAGGATCATACCATCCTTTCATAGACAACAAATCTATATATAAAAGGGATGACAAAGCTGATATGCTAGTTAAACTCTACTTATCGTTCTTTAGTTTATCTAGAGCGATTAAGTTAGCAAAACGGATTTCTCCGTCTTTGTTTGCTAGCATAACTGATCCTATGTCTGACGTTCAAAAATTTTCAGAAGTCAGAGATTGGCTACGAGGGTTAATACGTAAACTAGCCAATCGGTACCTATATCAAGCCCTCTCACGCCCCCTTTACCAGGGAATCTCGTGGGAACCGACTTGGAAGGCTCTGCCAACGGATCGTAAGCGACCTGGTCAGTCTCGCCGTGAAAGAGGCATATTTGCCAATTTTACATCACAGTGACTCTGGTTCGCTATGCTCCGTTTATCGATGTCTGTTAACCCTGCATTAGCATTAGGAATGACGCAGAAGCTTACATCGAAAGGATCAGCAGCCTTTTTTATGGTCATCCATTACCACCTCGTGATGAATGGAATGATTGGCTATCCAATATATCAGCCAATAGTTATGTTACAATTCCATTTAGTATTCTTATGGAGTTTGACAGTACTGGTGACTTATTTTGCTATCCTGGCGGGTTCTCGCATTCAGTTGAGTCTGGTGCGGGCAAGAGGAGGGTGTTTGCCATAGGAAACTATGTCAATCAGAGGCTTCTCCGACCTCTCCAGCCCCGAAATGAGGCTATTTTCCTTCTCTACGACCACAGACTGAAGTTAGAAGATCCACCGGAGATAGTCCTTTCTTTGACCTACCTTGACTTTAGTGGGTCTACGAATCCGCGGAGGCGGAGGGACAAGTCTGCTAGTGACCAAGCATCGAGTCAAGATAGGAGCAACCCCCCATTCAAACCAACCTATAAAACAAGTTTTCACTAGGTTTTATCTGGAAGGCGGGAAGAGCTCTATTGGAGCATTTGGGCGGGAAGCCCTACAGTAATGGGATCCGTTACTTGACTTGTGAAGCCCTGTGCTCGAAGCAAAATAAGATTACTTGCACAAAGAAAGTGACCAAAGAGATATTAAAAACTTAGAAATAAAAAGGCGCAGAACGTTGCAGGAGTTCCTGGAAGTCAGTCAACTCTTGCCGATAGTCGGGCAATCAATCCATCCTTCGTCTCGGGCACAAAATAGGAACTCTTGTACTGGAAAAGAGAAGGACGCAATGCCTTTCTTTTACTTACCCTTTTTCTTCTCTTATGTATGATATTTATAGTGACCCAGTAATGCCCCATCAAAGAGCCTATTCGTCGTAAGCCCTTTTCACCCTCACAGCTGATTCGACGGGATGCGGATTCTCGAACAAGAACACATGTAGCTCCTTCTCAAAGACCGGATTCTCAAGCAGGGGTTTTGAAGCTTCTTCTATCATTCTCGGTATCAACAAATTACCTCCTCGTATTACGTATTAGAAAAAAAGGTAACCAGATCTCCTCACAGGAGTTCTTTGCATTGGGCTCGCTCGGTTCGTCTTTTCATTGTAGGAAAGCGTTTATGGAGCAGGAACCTATTTTTAGAGGTCAGCCCGCTTTCTTTCTCTGATCCCCAATATGAGTGAGACCAAGATGGCTGACTGGAGTGCCACAAATCAGCTGGTCATGTCATGGCTTCTAAATGCAATTTTTCCTAAAATTTCTACCAGTCTTATATTTAAGACATCGGCTAAACAGGTATGGTCTAGAGGAGCTAGAATCCTTAAAGGCTATTCCTGACCGATTCCCTTTCGTCTCTGCAAAGATGGACGAGAAGAAGGATAAGAATTGGTTTACCCGGTTTGGACTATTCCGGAATCTTCTTCTTCGAATTAGCCTCAAAGGCAAGGTCTTCTGAGCTCGTCTATTGTGTTTTTTACATGGATAAGCCTCTTCTCTTATGGGCTGGCCGTCCTTCTGTTTCGATGAATGGATTGACCATGAGCTTACAGTGCCTTGTAGAAAGCATAGCCTCATTGTTCACTCACCGAAGATTATTCTCTTCACATAGATCTCGGGATACGAGACCTTCCTTCAACTACGAACTAAGCAGCCTTGAAAGTTGAAAGAAAGGAGTAGTGAAATGAAAGAAGAAGGGAATTCCTTATTTGATAGTCCCATCCCAATCCAATACGAAAACGAGTAATGAGCCCCTTTATGTTGTGGGCAGCAGAGATTAGATTCTTATTCTTCTCTTTGCTTTGGTACCAGCCTTGATATCTCAATCTTGCAAGGCACGACAGGCATCGGAACGAACTCCGCGGAGAGCCACTCTTTGGTCCAATAAAGAGACAGATCAGCATCCATAGAATCTATCTAGAAAGAGGCAGTCTGCCGCATCAAGAAGAAGCGCACATCTTTTTTTCGAGAATCTATCCCCTTTCTTACCGGAAGTGACATTTAAGAATATCTCCATTAAAGGAAGATTGGACAATGGGGATCTTTACCTAAAGGTGCGGAGCGAAGTCTGCATTTCTTGCTAGTTCTTCTCCCAGTCTCGGACTCAGCCTTTTAGCCGATTCGCACCTTTACTCTCTGTCTCAATCGAGCCGGTCAGATCAATAGAGAAGTCAGGCACTCGATAGACTTAAAGGAAGGTTCCGCCCGTAAATTGATTGATCAATGTTACCGGGAAGCAGCAACAGAGACAGATTGAGTGCTAAAGCTTCTGTCCCGTAACGGTTGATCCGTCGGATTTTCGCCTTCAATGACCTATTGTAGTGTAGGAGGTGGCCTTCCCAAGGCCAGAGGACTGGTGACAACAGTACCATAACGGTTTTTATATTTAAAGCAACACAGGTTACCGCGCGAGGTCGTGGTAGAAAGAATCTTGGCCGTGGTCGTAGTTCATTGGTGATTGTCAACGAGGGGAGTGGAAGTTTTTCAGGTAAGCCATACTTCCAAGGTCAGCCGTAAGGCGAACTATTAGAGTGGGTAAGCGCCTCTACTTTTCTTATAGTGGGTAGAGGGTTTCTGAGCTAACTGGCCATGTTGGTACCACCACAATTGTAGTAATTATTTCATTGATTGATCGACCTGTGGGATATTCTCTTACGTACAGAATTAACGGGCTTAACGAAGCTCTTCGATGCGCTTCGCGTCTCTGTTTGTTCGTCCCAGTCTCTGTTCGGGTCTCTCCTTCAGCATGGCTCTCTCTTAGAGCCTTGTACCTTTATTCAATGATATTTTTTTTAGGATGGGTGTAGCTTTCTTTCATGTAGGAATTTATCCCGCTGTAATGTAATATATAGGAGTTCTCCCGGCTTTATTTATGATAGTTGTGTTCTTTCTATTCCTTCCAGCCGAGGGAGAAGAAGGGTAAAAGAATGAAAGGTAAGCATGTCGTGTCGACGCACGCGAAAGGCTATCAATGTACAAGTCCACTTCGATAGCCAAGCAATGAGGGAGTCTGAAGAGACTTCCAGTTCGCTGGACTTAGTTTTAGATACTCCTTATGTTAATTCTTTTCTGTAACGGATTTCTATATTTAATGTACAGGTCGGTTGGGAACCTAATAAGACAAGCCAAGCGCTTAGCTTAGTTCGGCCGTTTACAAATTAAAATACCGAAACTTATAATTCCAGATGCCCTAAGACAGATGCCACTAAACAAGTAAAGGACAACAGACAGTATTCGTGGATCGGGAAGACCAACTCTCATTCAAGGAAGCGGACCGTTGACGACAGCAGGCCGGGAAGGAATAGAAAGCGGGGATAAGGTCTCAGTGTAGTCGATGTCCTCTTTCAGAGTTAACCCCTTGGCGACAAGCCTGGCCTTCTATCTCTCAATCTTGCCTTTTGATTCCCTATTGGTCTTATCAATTTACACCCTACGGGCTTTAGGCTTGGCTCATTTTCTTTCTCTGGGTTTCAGAGTGAGTGGGTTAAGGAGCCTTTTTCCGCCTTTCGTCTTTCCAGTCAAGCAGTGGTTCCCCTCTCATTAATCTACTCGACCATTCCGGAATGAGTGAGCTTTTGTATCCGTATTGAAGAATCCGGTTATCGACTCGGCAGCTATTGAATCTAAGCCAATTGAATCAGCAACCGCTGGTACAGTAAGCGGTGTTCAAATAGCGGATCTTCTCCGCTGCTAGCTCTTCTTCTTACTAGGTTATGCTTCCTCATAGTTCTCTTTAACATGATTCTCTCATACGCACTCCTATTAAATTAAAGGAGTTAGGAAGCGATCTGAGTAGTTCTGGTAGCGCCCTGGTAGCCAATGAGCGCTTGTCTGGTATCGAATGAGCTCAAGTAGTTGAGTAGCTAAAGGCGTTGCCTTAGAGGAATTAATGTCCTATCTTCGGGTAGCTTCCTACAGACTTCTTCCCTTATTTATGGAAGTTCCTGGATTGTGTGAAATAAGAACAGAGGGTATTGACTTATTAGCAGCTCAAGCTCCATTTCAAAGGTGAGGGGTGAACCTTCTTTCTGGCTGATTCAATATCACCGGAGTCTGCTCAGGGTTCCAAACCAGCAGCTAAGTATCTTTTCTACGATACACTGGAATCGGGTCGCGGGAAGAAAGCCTACCGACGGGTATGAAATACAGGGATTCGGCATTCAAGAACTCCCTCCCAGCCATCCTATCTTGTGTAAAAATAGCTTTCAGGCCAGTACTCTTTCTCTCCTTGAAGCGAAGGCAGGAGCAAAGCCTATTGATTCACCTGTTTGCTAACCTACTTGTCGGCTACCCGCACTCTGTAACCAGAATAGGGCTCTGGAGTTCATACCACCCGGCGGTTCATCATAAGTCTGGAAGGCGGCGCCTAAACTAGTCGGACTTGCTTGAATCGATACGCTTACCGGACTTCTCTGTCTATTCAATTGATTTTGTTGCAGACTCTTCCCCCGGCCCAGGCATTGTCTTAGCTCTTCACCCAACACATATTATAGATACGGATGGGGGAACGTATGCCCTACTAGATTAGATGATGCCTTTATAAGGTACCTTCGAGACCTTAAATTACTGCCTGCCCTACGAGAATGATTTACCTTTCTTTCCTAACAGAATTACTCCCTCCTACTCCTACCTTGCTTAACTAAGGCTTTCTCATGCTTTGAATGCCGGCCTATTTAGGGGTCCACGGCCGTCTAAATCGACAGAGACCTGTACCTCATTCTCAGCACCCCTTACAGTCTCGGGCTATTTCGCCCTTAGCTCGGCGTTCATCTTTCCGGTCTAGCTCAACGATGAGCTCTTTAGATGTTCAGTCTGTTCGGACGGATATGACGTTGCATGTCATCATCACGGGAACCTCATCATCGCAGGTATCCTCGGGTCCCGACAGATATCCGTCTGCAGGCTTAGAGCTTTGCCACCAATGAATTCATTATCATACTATAATTATAATAGCTTAATTGGTTTTGCTTTGGACTCTGCTCTCACTAACGTCGTAGAAAGCCATTCTTCAAGCGACCAAGCAATCTGTTTCAATGTACTCTATCTGTACCCCGATACCTATTGAGGAGCAAATCCCTGCACTCTCGTAGTAAATTCTCCTTTCCTCCTCTTCCTGCTGAACCAATGAGCTCCAATCGGGCGCCTTGACTTTCTCTAAATATAACGACCATCTCACCGGAAAGTAACTCGCTACCTTAACTAAAGGCATGCCTTTACTCCAACAGCAGGACTCTTGCTTTCTAAAGACTTGAGCAGAGATCTTCTAGTTGAAGAAAAGACCACCAGTAGTTTGCCACATTTGCTGATGAAAGAACAGCAAGAACGGGTTTTTGAAAGACAAATGCAAAATGCAAAGAAAGCAGAAGATGCGGCTTAGCCAGCTTGCTCTAGTCCCGTACGATAAGGATGAGAAAAGGCCCACTACGAGAGGAGAGAGTGATTCAGCTGCTAACAAGCGCTGGTTTTTCATGAAATGAATGGTTATTCGGGAAACGTCTGTTGATGAGGAGGTGTTACATAGTATCAAAAAGGAAACCTGGGCTCCGTTCGAAGAGACGAAGTTTGGTCCTTCTCCCTCACATGCTCCTTCCCATGAGCAACTCGGTTGGCTTCGTGAACGAGAACGCTGATCACCCTCACGCGGGAAGATGAACATTTAAAGGGCTGAAAGGGTAGCGACGGGATGTAGATCTTGATTTAGGAGGTAGCGTACTGTAGTTATAATGCCGGTTGAGGCTTCTACTTTTCTTCGGTTCGGTCCCAGCATGTAATATCCCAACAATAAAGCCAAGCGTAACGACCGCAGAAGGTACGGCCGAAGAATGAATCTCCAAGTCAACAGCATGTCGGGCAGGTCAAAGGTGATCCTAAAATCCGGGGAGAATCGAGAGGAACCTAAGCGAGGCCGATAAATTTATATTACGCAATCCTTACTGTCCATCTTTATCCACCAACCCCCGGCCCCCCAATAGAATAGAGGATATTTAATGCCTCGTGAAAGTCATTACTGGCAAAGCCATACTCCGTAATATCAGAAAAAATCTAATATAACGTAGATCCGCCGGATCCCCAATGAATGACCTGCTCGACTATTTTTGAATATGTCCAGTTTTCCGGCAGGGAAAATTTTGTGTTACCGTCAGTTTTTTAACACTTTCGGTGACAGCATTCAAAAGTGTATCAAAAGCGTTTTGCTCCAGGGGATCGTAGTTCAAATTCGTATGGGGAGCGGGGGAGGGTTAGATTAGAGGGAGGGGGACTGCGAACGCCCGTCCCATGAAGCGCCAGGGAACCGTGCATTCCTCCCGGGCTGGGCTCAGGGACTGCAATCAGCCGCTTCCCCTGTAGTCGTCAGCTCGTTCTTGACAGATCCGATCGGGTGTTCATAATCTGGAGTAAAAGGATTCGAACCTTTGCATGCCGGTACCAAAAACCGATGCCTTACCACTTGGCTATACTCCATACGGCTTTTGGACGGTAGAACGAACGGGGAGAGGGGGAAGGGAGAAGCAGGGCTCGAAGAACGAGCCGTGCAAGAACGCGGGGATATAGCAAGTAAGCAGCAAGTTCTCCCTTCACGGACCGACTACAACAAGCTCGCGACTCTAATAGAAACAGACGGTAAGCTCTCTGCTCTATTTGCTTGCAAAGCGTTTACCTATCAAAGTTGGCGAACGCTTCTGTAACCTTAGACTCGTTACGCTTAACGCCCACTTACTTAAAGACTCGTTGGCTCCGCGCTCTATTCGGTCGGAACCCGGTTTGAGAACCTTCTCTCATAGATTCCTTTCACCAAGTCATCGCCAGCAATCAGCTCTTACCCCTTGGTGTGGTGTCAAAGGGCGAGTTCCTTTCTTGTCTTGCCCAAAAACTTGCTTTATTCTCATTGGAGAAAGACTCTCCCGCGGCAAGGTTTTACACATAGGGCCAGCTGCTTTCTTTATCTCGCTTGCCGTTAGTCCGTCTAGCGCCTTTCTTTCGGTTGGGGTCCGTCCCGGGGCTTAGACCGCTTGGGTTCTATTTTTCTCGAAGGCAGTCAACGTGTCAGCCATTCCTATCCCATTAGACTTGTAAATCCTTTGCTCTTTTTCCTTCTCTCCCTCTACTTTATTTGACAGGGGCGGAGAATATCACTCTATCAATAACAAGAATACAGTTGCAATTCAGTTTCCAATGGTTTGAGCTTGGAAGCAACCTACTATCTATCGATAGGCTAAAACAGACTGCTATTGGCTGCTTTGCCTATCTATTCGATTATGGCCGGCTTGGAGACATCAGAGGAAGACCGTCATTTCTATCCGGGTACGATCATAGCTTCATTCATTCGTTGAACCTTGGGGATAACCATTAGCATTGAGGTCAATCACCACACCACCTCTATCCTATCATACGACATTACATGACGCGAGAGTGCATGGTCAACACACACCTACCTAAAGCGCCTACGTTCCGCTTGCAGCCAATACAAGCACAACCTAACTTGCACGAGATTCAACAACCTTCTTCGGTCTCTTGCAGCGGGGAGGAACTTACTGATTAAACTATTTCCGAGTTTTGGATGGCAGTGAAACAATTGAGAAGGATCTTTGCTCCCGGTGACCGGCTTTGCGGGACCGCCATATGGCCTGGTCCACTCTTGGCTAAGCTCTTTGGGCGGGACTTTCTCGATCACAGCTTCTCTCACTGACAGACTAGCAATTCAATCAATCACTCATCATATAGAATAACGATCGACAAGTCCAGAGTGTGCACCAACGAGAGTACGCTGGAAAGATTCCCCGAATTTCTTTATATATGATAATAGTTAGAAGGTTTCCAATGGCTATCAGATAACAATGAGTGGACTGGCAAGCAAGATAGATAGCCCATAAATATCCAGGAAAGTTGTCAAAAAAATTTACTAGCTAACAGGGGTAAACTACTCATGCCACTACTAACCGCAGGAGAGAAAGCGGCATTAAGTAAGGTTATTCTATCCATTCCTCTACTCTAGCAAGACAGATAGAGGTAAGGGATCTTTGCTCCTCGTTCACATCCTTCGCGCATGAGTTGGGGGCCTTCTAGTTCTTGATGACCTTTGTTCATGCCCGTGGTGAGCAGTGGTCTCAAGGCTGTTTTATGGCCACCTAGAACACGGTTCGCCTTCGGAAGAATAAAACAAACCTTCAAACCAGAAGACCTAGATTGGTTTGAGAGGCGTATAGGTCCTGTCTTACCATCCAGCTACTAGGTATTCAACCGGTAACTGGTCGCTTAGGTTGCTCCCTTGAGGGCGCTGGCAAGCGCCGGATATTTGCTATTTCCAACTACATGAATCAGCGATTGCTTAAGCCTGTCCACAAGGGTTTGCGGAGGTTTGACGCCGCCTGCCAACGGATGGTACGTTTAACCAAACAAAACCGCTGTTTCGTCTAGTTCTTCCTAGTTTCGACTGTTTCAGCTTTGACCTTAAGTCGGCCACTGATAGGTGGTCCCTTCGCAGCGCATTGCTTCACTTCTTTCATTTAGCTACTCTTCATTCTTTTACCCGCTACGGCTCGTAGTTGAGAAGAGCTTTAGTTTAGGAAAGGGCTAAAGGGGTGCGATCCCTCTCGTTGAGAGTCAAGGGTCTCCTGGAGTAGAAGGCACATCCTGGATCTATTAAGCCGGCAAGGGTTCAGCATCGGCTTTCACGACCGCAAAGGGGCCATCTCTCAGTCGGAGTAGATAGAAAGGATCTTCTGATCAATCCAGAGATAATTTCGATTCCATTAGTAATGAGGATTCGGAATATCACACATTGATCAATCAAAGAGAGATTCAACAACTAAAAGAGAGATCGATTCTTTGGGATCCTTCCTTTCTTAAAAGGGAACAAACAGAGATAGAATCAGACCGATTCCCGAAATGCCTTAAAGGATATTCCTTTATGTCCCACCTTTAGTAAGCATCTTGTTGCTTCTTTTTTGCCCGCGCTTAAGAGTGCTTGTAATGATTAACCTCTATCATCGACTTCCGACTCTGTAGGCTTGTAAGCCTCTGTCCCAACTTTCTTCTTCTAACTAAGAAAGCATAGGCAAATATCTTATTATAATTGAATTCCTTCAAAGATGCTTTTCTCCTCTAGCCACAGACATGCTTGACTACCACTACCTTCACTATCAAGCCAAGAAGGGGAATTAGTAACACAGGCTCGGTGGCAGAAGATAAGGCCAACTCAGTATTTTAGTAAATAAGCACCTCTACTAATGCGGGTGGGGTTCCAGAAGTGGACCTCGATCCAACCGAAAAACAATTGTGTGAAAAAGAAACTCTCTTTTGAAAAGTTCTGTTAGGTTCTTAGTAGCAATAGGTGACCTTATACCAATCCCGATCCATTAGATTTGTTCGGAAAATAAACGATAGACAAAAAAACATCTCGGAAATCAGGGGGTCAGTTTTGTGGATATTCTTCGCGCAATGCACGAAGTTCCCGGAAAAAGGCAGATTTTGTCCCCTCTCTATCCAACTGGGCGAGTCGGTTTGTAAGAGTCTCTGGCCGATATTCCCACTTTTTTTTTTTGTTAAAATGGAGTCTCCCAGAAGGCTGGTTCGGTTTTCAACCCAGAAAGGGTCTGGGTCCAGCTCGGCCATCCGAGATATAACCTGACTTTTGAGGTTAATCAAAGTTAGAATCTCATCTATGGGGGGCTGCCACCCCCTCTTTTAGAGGCAGCAAAGATAAGTCTTGTATTGATCTTCTCAAAGACTTCCCCCAGTGGCCCTTCTGGAACTTGCCCAGGCTGCGCAGCCTCTGGTTGAGGTGCGGGCTCTCCTCCGGGCTGTTCCAAGTCCCTAAAGATAGACTCGCCGCTTATGCCCGGGGAATTTCTTTCGAGCGCACCAGGAAGCCGCTGCCCGACTCCCTGAGAAGGCTGCGAATTTATTTCTTCCCGCGGTATTTTGAAACCAGCCAGAGAGACCCTCAAAAAAAAGAATAAGAAGGATTGTCACCCCCCCCCCCCGGCCCCACTAGCATCCATCATCATCGATGTAGAGGGGAGGTCTGTAGGCCTGACGCCTATAGAAATAGACAACCACTCCAACCAACAAAAGATTGAAGGCCGTAACTTCCAACGCACAAAATAGGAACCCCAGAGAGAGGAACACCGAAGCCAAGGCCAGCCAAAGCCCAAAGGAAGACCCACTTGAGTATAGTGTTAATGAAAAAAGTGAGAAAGCGGGTTTCGTCTCATTTTTCCGGAAAGCCAGTCATACTATTCAACTTTAGCTAAGCTAATGATGAAACAGGATCTGGATTTGTCTGCAGATGATGATGTCCACTCCTGGCTCGATGCGCTTTAACGAAAGGGAACGAAGTCTCTAGATTAATTAATAAATAATTTCCTTCGTCATTAAGCAGCATCCTTTAAGTGAGTAGGGGTGCGCCGGACCGCCGACGAATAATAGGTACCCCCACACCCAGGCAGAGTTAGTGAGCCGTGTAATAGGCGACCATTTCGCGCGGTTCGGGGGGCACTTGAGTCAGCCGCCGGCGCCCGACTGCGTCTTGACCCCTATCCAATTTTTGGGCCAATTCCCCTTCGTACTACCAAAAAATGAGATTCTTGCGAATCCGAGTTTGCTGCTCCAACCATTACCAAACTTATACCTATTCTGTTTAGTATTTCAGGTGCTTCTGTTGCGTATAATGTAAATCCCGTAGCGGAATCATTCCAACGAGCCTTTCAAACAAGTATTTTTGTAATCGACTCTATAGCTTCTTCAATAAACGCTGGTTCTTCGATCAAGTTTTGAATGACTTTCTAGTCAGATCGTTCCTGCGTTTTCGGATATGAAGTATCATTCGAAGCTTTAGACAAAGGTGCTATTGAGATATTGGGCCCTTATGGTATATCGTACACATTCCGACGATTGGCCGAGCGGATAAGTCACTTCAAAGTGGATTTGTTGTGCGAAGAGTGCGTTATGACCCGTGGCCGCCTGCCTGGTCTGGTGGGGTCCTTCCGTTGTGGGTAAACGGGTAAACCCGACTCTACGAAACCCGAGGAAAGCTGCACAGCAAGTAGTAAGGGGCGTGAAGACCGGTAGCTTTTGTAGTGCTAGCAGGAATGCAAGTGAATGAAATCCACATCCCTAGCGAGTGAAGTGCTTACGCCCTTTAGATTGAGATAGGGCGCGCTAGCGTATATAATAATAAAAGGTTAGGGGGCTGAGAAAAGCTTGCTGTCTACTTCTCTTCACTGCCCGTTCTGTAACTTCCTTCTTTAGTCCGTCCACGAGGCTAATAAAAAGAAGAGAGAGGGCGGCTATATAGCGGGAGTCGTTTCGGTTGTATGCCACGAGGGTCCCTATGGACAAGGGAACAGTGAATCATCGCTTTTTGGCGCAGGCCAGCCTCTACCATCCATCCCATAGAATCCATCGTACGTATTGTACTGTACCGTACCAGATACATCTATTGAGTGAGAGAAAGGTAGCTCTCTCTACTACATATATTATTATTTTTTGATATTGATAGGGATCCCAGATTCCCGTACTACGGATTTATTGTCTTACCTAACTACATGGTAGTGGTCTAGGGAGCGCATTGCTCGAGCAACGGGAGAAGAAGAGTAATGATTTCAGCAAAGAGCAGCCGGACGGACTCTATAGTGAGTCCAGTGACTAACTAGAGTAGCGTTGAAGTCAAAAGGTATGGTAATAGCAGCTTTTCCGAGCGAGCCTCGGGCATCTCCTTAACCCCATGATGTGGTGGAGGATATTAGGGGAGCAGTGAGTGGAGATCCCCTGCAAGAGCAGGATGAGGGGAGACCTTCACGTCCGTTCGGAGGGCGGGATATCCCGACGCCTAACTATCATTATGCCTTTTGCAATGTACTTGGTTCAACTCTATTTGTGACCTTTTATCGTATGTGGGACTCTCTATCTTCTTGGGTAGATA
>PGTU02015394.1:0-11951 GCA_002896215.2 Cicer echinospermum | reverse complement strand
AAAAAAAAAAACTCAAGACGAAATAATTAAGCCAATCACACTTTTAATTTATAATTTGAAGTTCTTATTCTTAATAATCTCACAAATTACACCATATTTTCTTACACACTATCAGAAGCATGTGGCTTTGAAACAAAAGAAACTTGATTATTTCCAACAACAAAGAGGAAAGTATGATGAGCTTGGTGACGAGCTCCCAATATATTAGGCACTTTAACATCTCCCACAATACTAACAGCCAAACACATCACTTTCATGTCTGGTACATTAATATTCCAATACAACGAATCAACCCACCCCCACTTCAAAATTAGCACCCCCTTCAAAATGGTACATTATTGTAGGCTTCACATAGTTACTAGGAACATTAAGGTAACAAATATCATAAAGAATTTTTCGACCCGTATTAGGATACAAACCATAGTTTTGTCCAAAGTAATTAATCACATGATTTTTCAATACTTTATAAGCATCTTCAACTAAAAATGTAGCATCACTACCTGAATAAAAAATAAATCCACTTGATCTATCTGATTTTATTTGAAATAATTTTGAGTCTATTGGTAGCATAGTTCCATAGAAACTAATCCCCGTATAAACGACATTGTATCTTGTTAATTTTTTGTTCCCTTGTGTTGTCACCGGCGGTATCGTTTTGAAGGGTCCATTTATTTTAGCATCATACCCAAAACGGAAGTAGCTTTGTGAAGTTTGTAGAGGATTCTACTATACACCTCACAACTGTACCTGTAACTCTTTCAATACACCTAAAAAGCTAATTTTATCCATTTAACCATTTATAATAAGTTTCAAATTTTTGAAACTTTCAACTTTTTGAAATAAGGGTTACGGTCTTTTCTTAAGATCTTAATTTTATCCAATTAAGATCTTGGGCCTGACGATATGTTAATCCTTTTTTTGGGGTTTTTATAGATAAAACTAGGGGCAAAATGGTCTTTTCCATATGATTGGGGGTGAGAGGTAAAATGGGCGGGGTGCATGTACAATCTCTTCCCAGCTACGCCGTTGTCATTTGTCAATGGGCGACAATACATAATATTTATTTTGAAGCCACTAACCAAAGAACCACTCGTTTCAAGAAGTAATATTAAAGTTTGATAAAACATATGCCTTAAAACTTACTTGCACCCCTAAGTGCGTAATTCTTCATAAGCACAAACAAACCTGTTTGGTGCATATTGTTAGAACACAAAGTGGATCTTCTTCACATGAAACCTCCTTAAAGTTTTATGCACGATATTTGAAATTTCCATCTTTGATTGGGAAAAATTCTTCAACAATCATCCATGAACAACGTAGGTTGCTAGTAATAAAGTTTTATAAGTGATGGAAAGTTTGTGGAGTTATGTCATTGGTGTTGTTGGAAATGAGATAATTAAGGGCATGGATTTTGGAGAGTTGGAGTATTCTATTGTGTTTCTCTTCAAGAGAAATGTTTTTTGGGAAGAGTATTTAGATCATGTCCACTCTAGGGATTAATTTCATTGTGAAACACATGGTTCCTAGGGGCATGTAGACACAAAATAAAAACAATGAATGTTAAGAACCTGTGGTAAGCAAATGAGACGTCATTTGCATTATGATTGTGATGTGTCTGTGTTTCTTTGTGATGTGATGTGATGATAGGATTTATGAGCGAGTTAGCCATTTTATACACACGCATAGGGTAAGGGGTTTATGCAGTAGTGTCATCTTTTGAGTCTTTTGACATTGACATTACTTTTTAGTATATATATTTTCCTCTTTCTATTTCATTATTGTTGTTTTCCTTTTGAGTATTGAAATAAAAATTATCATTTAAAATTATAAATATGAATATTAATTTAAATTTTTAAAATAAATATAATTTTTATACAAATGTAGCTTTGTCATTTACATATAATATATTAGATACATTACTTAGTTTATCGAACATATAAAATAAAATTATTGAGTTACTCATGATTTTAAAAAAATTCAAATATATTTATTATTCTGTAAATAATTTTTTTTAAGAAATATACATTATTCTGTCTGTTTTTGTTAATTAATAAAATAAAAAGTATTATATGTTAATGTGAAGAATATATGTAATTATTTTATAAGAGTAATTTTATTGTTTAAATATGATATAACATTCTAATATGCTATCATGTCATAATGAAACGTGTAAAAAAAACATGATAGATAGATTATCATGTCATAATCATCTTTTTTTAGATTATTGTTCCTAATCAATCTTATATATTATTTTTTGTCCCAAATCATATCTTAAATTTATTATTTTTTTTGTCCAAATCACTATCTTATATCCGTTATATAATTCTATATAATATTTTATCTCTATCATATTCTCAACATAAAATGAGTCTAAATTAGAGAGAGTTAACGTGACGAATAGGATAAAGACATAATTTTCTTATCATATGTTATATTTGATATACATCTCCTACGAAAAAGATTACGTATATTGTAACACTCTATTTTTTATAATAAACTATTTATCAATGAAATAGTATTTTAAATATAATTTGGTGTTAGAATTATTTTAAATTATGTTGAATAAATTTTGTGATTAATTCGTTATACGAGTATTGTCTATGATATGCACTTAATCTTGTATACATAATGATATAAATAAGTGATATAAATAACAAATAGTATTTTATTATTTTATATATTTTTTTCTATAGAATTAATTTTTTTTAGTGACTTATTTAAACAAAATTTTTTAGGCATTTAACATGTATATGTGCGTTCGTAGTTTAATTGATATTTTCTTGTATGACTTGAACTGATGTGAGTGTTCACATAGCATATTTAATTATTTACAAATATATAATTAATTATTATTTTATAAATAAATTATCTGAGATATTAGTAATTTTAGTATTGATTTTCCTTTATTGTTAATATAGGTGCTATGGTACGATGAATTTTAATACATATTTAATTTGATGTTACTATTTACTTTTTTTTTAATCATTTCGACATTTATAAAGATGGTGTATTTTTATGTGATTATTTTAACATGTTATTGTAAAAATTATAGTTATTAACCTTGAGTATAAGGGTTTTGATTAACATTAAGATGTTTTATTTATGTTAAGGAACAAATAATATTTTTATTAAAATGAGTATTTTGGAGAAAAAAGTTCTTTTTAAAACTAAATTAATTAATTTTATTAAGGTCTTTGAGAAACTACTAGAAACTGAACTTTTGACCCGACTGTTTATACCCCTATTTTCCTACTTCACCATATTAATTTGGACTATTACTAGTAGATTTTTCCCTTTCCTACACATGAGTTTTCCTCATTAAACCCCACACTTTCTTGGTCTCAGACCTCCACTTATCTTGTGTTGAAGTTACAGATTTAGATTGTTTCTCTGTATTTATATATCTGCACCCACCATCTGCTACCTAATAAGTTGACCATATATTGTCAATTTGAAAAAAAAAGAATATGTGTTTCTGGTGGAGCTGTATAGTTGCTACAATTTCATCATCATTCCCTGTTCAAAATTATCTATTATTTGTTTAATAAATAACAACCACCAATACTCTATCAAGAAAAAAAAAACATCTATCACAGGAAAAAAAAACAAATTACCAATACTTGGGTGATTAATATTGATAATTGGATTTAACTTGTATATATTATAAATCAATCGCAATCGTTTAAATAAGTAAAAAATATTTAATTTTTATTAAATTATCTTTAAAGTCATATCTATAAATAGTTACGATTTGCTAACAGACTGTAACACTGGCATAACAATTAAACTATTGATATTTAGTACATATCAAACAAACAATTTAGTAAATATATTTTTAGTAATAAATCGCTCTTATTTATGAAAAACAATTATAAATACATGATAATGAATTTGAAATAAATATATATAGTGGAATATTCAATAATTTCCCATCCAATTATCATTAGCTCAATAACCTTCTAAAGGTAGAGTTTATTTACTTATAGTAATTTTTGACACTCTGGATTATGAAAAACTGTTTGTACAATAATCATAAAGTAAAAATTGTGTTCGCACATTGTTGAGCGGCCTGTTTCTGACGAGAGTTTAGATCCCAAAACTTGTGAGCATTCCACCAAAACATAGAGGAATCACATTGTTGGTTGCTTGGGACTTGACATGCATTCACTCTAAATCCTCTGTAGTTGGCTTCAAATGGTTGCTGGAACTCCATGAGAGGCCCATGTTCCACTCCATATTGTTGCCAATATCTTCATTGCTTGTGTTGGGAACTTCCCTCCTTTCTGTGTAGTGTTCTTGAACACTCTAATAGGGATGTTATCCACAAAAAATCTACAAGATATCATTTTCAATAACAATAAGTTATTCATAGATTCTCCACCATAATAAATTGACTGTGCTAATATAAGCACTTGTCAATTTCTTTCTTTCTTTTATACAAAAAATTAATGAATGTTACAGTAAAAAAAATATATATATATTTGATGTAATAAAGAAAGAGTAAATTGTATATAATTACAAATAAAATTATATATGGGAAATAGAAAATATCAGAATAATGTGAATACTAGTATATTTTTACGTACACTAATTGTTTTTGGTTCCAAAGAAGGGTGTAATCATGAAATCAGCTGTGGGATCAAACCAAAGATGTATCCCTTGTCCCTACCACCTTGACCATTTTGTGAAAAATGTTTGTGTGCATTATATAAGGGTGTTCCATATTGCCACCTAAAAATTCGAAGTCAATTTCATCTCTAGTAGGTCCATCATCAGATTGCAACTGCAAATATAAATTATAAGATTATTTCAAGAGAGAAAACTAATACTTAAAAATTAAAATAAATTGAGTGTATATATGTGCTGGAATAAATTCACGTATCCAATTCATATGCACCGGTATTATAAAGATGTTTACATTATCAATTAAACATAATAATAAAATCACTAAAATAAATATATTATTCATATAATTTATTAAAAGTCATACAAATTATATTATTATTAACGATTGAAAATGTAAAAAAAAATTACTGTAAAAAAATAATTTATAAATATATTATGAGAAAAAGTACGTAGAATATTGTGATGACTGATGTGGTATCCTTTTAGGAAGTTTAATCCTCATGTAAACCCATCCAGAACCATATTTATGCCAAGATTCAAAAGCCAGAACCTGAAACACAAAAATAAAGTTAGAATTATTTGTTAATTTTTTTATCTGATATTATCTTAAAATATTATAATATTTTTTAACCACTGTGACATGTGTATCATTCACGCGATTATGTGGTGGTGTAATGTAGTGCTATTTGTGTCTTACTGAATGTTGATCCAATGTCAATTGAACTTCTCTACTTTGGTCGAGAACTTTAATATTTCTTGTCCCATAACATAGCAATAGTTTTTGCTCAAATGGAACATTGTCTTCATAAGCACAATTGACGTATAATAGAGCGAGAAGAAAAAATACTATAAAGGAAAATAGACGAGAAAAATCCATCAAGAAAATTTATTAAAAAAATATATGGGTTGGTTATAAAGTTTATTTGCGAGGTTTTTTTTAAGTGTTGGGTGTGAGGTAGATGTGTTTTTGAACACTAGACTTGTTACTAAGGTTAGTGTATATATAGAGATAGAAATATGATTATGACAAGAAAGTGTAAGAAAACCTTTGGTGAGGATAAAATAAAGATGTATGATAAGGTTTGTTTTATGATTAAGAAAAAAAACATATAAGATAAAGATTATATATTATGTCTCAATTTAGCTAATTTTGAGCAACATGACATAATAAATTGATGTGAGTCTTATCATATATCTTGTATCTCCAGTTAAAGAAATTCTTATCTTTAAAAATGATCTTAGTTAAGAAACTAGCATATATGATTAAAAAATATTAATTTACTCGGTTACTTTTACAAAATATAAAAAAATAGTAATTAAATAGAGTATAAATATAAAATTAAAATATTGGAATCGAATAATTATTTTAAAAATAAATATTTAATAATTAAAATTTAATTTTAAAAAATATATATGATTTCATCATAATGGTAGTTGGTCATTTTATACAATCTATAAATAAAAAACCAATGTAAATTTGAGTAATTTGGAAAATAAAAATATATTATTTAAAATAAAAAATATGAATATTTAATTTAAACTTTTTAAAATAAATATAATTTTTATATAGGTGTAGTTTTGTCATCTACATATATATATATTACATTTACTTAGTTTATTCGAACATTAAATTAAATTATTATTTAGTCTCGTGATTTAAAAATATTCAATTATTTATTTAATTCTGTTAAATGATTTTTAAAGAAATATTCCAATTATTCTGTCTTTTTGGTTAATTTATAAATTAAAAAAGTATTATAGTTAATTGAAGAAAAATATATATGTAATTATTTTATAAGAGTCATTTATTGTTAAGCATGATATACATTCTATATTTCTATCATGTCATAATAAATACGTGTAAAAAAAAACATGATATGGTATTATCATGTCATAATAATCTTTTTTTTTTTTAAAATTATTGTTCTTAATCATATCTTATTTATTGTTTTTGTCCAATCATATCTATATCTTTATATAATTATATATATAATATTTATCTCTATCATATTCTCAACATAGAATGAGTCTAATTAGAGAGAGTAATGTGATTGAATAGGATAAAGACATAATTTCTTATCATATGTTATATTTGATATACATTCTCTACGAAAATAGATTACGGTATATTGTTAACACGCCAATTTTTATAGTAAACATTTATGATGAAATAGTATTTTAAATAATAATTTGGTGTTAGAATTATTTTAGAATGTATGTTGATTAATTTTGTGACTAATTTTTGTATACACAGTGTTGTCTATGATATGCTAATTAATCTTGTATACATTTGAATAAATAGGTGATATAAATAACAAATATTGTATTCTTATTATTTTATATATTTTTCTATAAATAAATTTTTTTTAGTGTACTTATTTAAAACAAAAAGGTTTTAGGCGATTCAACATGTATATGTGCGTTCGTGTTAATGTGATATTTTCTTGTATGTTTGATTGATGTTGATGTACACATACTAAATTTAATTTATTTATAAATATATATTATTTTATTATTAATTTATTTTATAAATAATTATCTTGAGATATTAGTAATTTTAATATTATTTTCTTTATTTTTATATAGTTTGCTATGGTACGATATTTTATAACATATTTAATTTGATTTAGTAATAATTTAAATTGTTGATGTTTTATTTTTTTTTTATCATTTCGACTATTCTATAAAGAATATGTATTTTTAATGTGATTATTTTAAAAATGTTATTGTAACAATTATAGTTATTATCTTGAGTATAAGGGTTTTGATTAAAATTAGATTATTTTATGTTAAAGAAAAATAATATTTTGTTAAAATGAGTATTTTTGGAGAAAAAGTTCTTTTAAAATAATTATTAATTTATTTAAGGTCTTTGAGAATACTAGAAAACTGAATTTTGGACGACTGTTATACCTATTTACTACTTCTACCATATTAATTGGATCTATTACTAGTTAGACTTTCCTTTCCTACACCATGAGTTTCTCATACCTACCCCACACTTCTGTCTCAGACTCGACTATCTTGTGTTGAACTTGCAGATTGTTTTAACGCTTGTATTTGTATATCTGCATCCACCATCTGCTGCCTAAATAGTTTGATCCATATATAGTCAATTTGAAAGAAAAGAAAATATGGTCGTTTTCTGGTGGACGCCTGTATAGTTGCTACAATTTCATCATCATTGCTTTTTCAAAATTATACTCTATCATGCTTGTTTATATATAACAACCACCAATACTCTATCAAGAAAAAAAACATCTATCACGGAAAATAAAAAATAATTACCAATACTCACGTGATTAATATTGATTAATTGGATTTACTTATATATATATTATAAATCAATCGAACATCGTTAAATAAGTAAAAAATATTTGATTTTCCATTAATTATCTTAAAGTCATATCATAAATAGGTTATCGATGTGCTAAATTATAAATTTTTTACACTGCATAACAATTACTATTGAATAATTTAGTATCATACAAACAAACAATGTAGTAAATATATTCTAGTAATCAAATCGTCTATTATTTTTATGAAAAAATTCATAAATACATGATAATGAATTGAAATAATATATATAGTGGGAATATTCAATAATTCCATCCAATTATTCATAGCTCAATACCTTCTAAGTAGAGTTTATTTTACTATAGTCAATTTTGACACTTCTTGATTATGAAAACTTTTAGTACAATAATCATAAAGTAAAAATTGTGTTCGCACATTTTGAGGGCCCGTTTCTGACGAGAGTTTAGATCCAAAACTTGTGAGCATTCCACCAAAAACATAGAGGGATCACATTGTTGGTTGCTTGGGACTTGACATGCATTCACTCTAATCCTCCTGTAGTTGCTTCAAATGGTGCATCATTCCAATTTGCTGGAACTCCATGAGAAAGGCCCATGTTCCACTCCATATTGTGCCAATATTCTTATTGCTTGTGTTGGGAACTTCTCCTTTATGTGTAGTGTTTCTTGAACACTCTAATTATAGGGATGTTATCACACAAAATCTTACAAGATAAATCATCAATAACAATAAGTTATCATAGATTCCCATAATATAAATTGCCACTTGTAACATCCTATAAGCTAAATAGGCCTTGTTCAATTGTCTTTCTTTCTTTTATACATAAAATAATGAATGTTACATAAATTTTATGCGAGTTATTTAAAAAATAATATATATTTGATGTAAATAAAGAAAGAGTAATTGTAATATAATTACAAATAAAATTTATATATGGGAAATAGAAATATAAGGAATAAGTGTGAATACTAGTATAACCTTTTTACGGTAATCTTAATTGTTTTTGTGGTTCCAAAGAAGGGTGTAATCCGTGGAAAATCAGCTGTGGATCAAACCAAAGAGTATCCTTGCTCCCACCACCTGCCATTTGTGAAAAATGTTTGTGTGACAATATATAAGGGTTCCATATTGCACCTAACAAATTCGAAGTCAATTCATCTCTAGTACATCATCAGATGCAACTGCACAATATAATTATTAAGATTATTCAAGAGAAAACACATACTTAAAAATTAAAATAAATTGATGTATATAGTGCTGAATTAAATTCACGTATCCAATTCATAATGCACGGTATATAAAGATGTTTACATTATCAATTAACATAATAATAAATCACTAAAAATAATATATTATTCAATAATTTATTTCAAAAGTCATTACAAATTATTATTATTATTAATTGATTGAAAATGTAAAAAAAATTACTGTAAAAAAATATTAAAAATAATATGAGAAAAAGTACGTAGAATGTTGTGATTGACTGCTGTGTATCCTTTAGAAGTTTAATGCCTCATGTTTAAATATCCATAACCATATTTATGCCAAGATTCAAAACCAGAACCTTGAAACACAAAAATAATTGTTAGAATTATTTTGTTAATTTTTTTATCTGATATTATCTTAAAATATTATATATTTAACACTGTGACATGTGTATCATGTCACGCGATTATGTGGTGTGTATGGTAGTTGCTATTTGTGTCTTACCTGAATGTTGATCCAATGTCAATTGAACTCTCTATCTTGGTCGAGAACTTTTAATATTTTCTGTCCCCATAACATAGCATAGTTTTTCGTCAAATGGAACATTGTCTTCATAAGCACCATTGACGTATAATAGAGCGAGAAGAAAAAAATACTAGTAAAGGAAAAAATCGACGAGAAAAAATCCATCAAAAAATTATTAAAAATATATGGGTTGTATAAAGTTTTGCGAGTTTTTTTTTAATTGTTGGTGTGAGGTAGAGTGTTTTTGAATCCTAGACTTGTTAACTAGGTTAGTGTATATATAGAGATAGAAATATGATATGACAAGAAAGTGTAAGAAAAACATTGGTGAGGATAAAATAAAGATGTAACACCCCAAATTTAATAATAAATCATTTCATTTATCTAATGGGATTTTATAGAATTAATTTAGTATTGCATGTGTTAAAATATGTGTTGACAAATAATTATGATTGATTTTCTTACATGTGTATTTGCTATAGTGTGATAATTTCTCATGTGTTTGACTTAATAATTTATTTAAATTATTGATAGGAATATTAAGTATATTTATATATTTTTATTAATTTTAGATTGTTATTATTTTTAAGTGGAAATATGTCATCCTTATTACTAACTAGATATTTAATAATTAAACTTATTTATTTTTTTATCTTAATAAAAGTAAAGTTAATAAAAATGTTTTGAATAATAATAAATAAATAATAATAAGAGAATAGTAATACAAAAAAAAAAAGAGACCGAAACACAGTTTTCCTCTTCCTTCACCTTCTTCGTATACGCCGCCGCCAAAACCATTCCCTCTCGTTTCTTCCCTCGTCGACTGCGATCATTATAGTGGATGTCTATACAAAACTGAGACCACATTCGTGATCGTTGTGATCTCTTCTTCCATTCTCAACTGAATCGCAAATTGAAACGTCTTATTCCTCCTTGTCAAAAATCACACCTCCACCATTTGACCAAGATTTCGGCCATCACGATTATCACCAAGTAAAACCGACACCATATATGGACTCCACGAAACACCCTCTTTCATCTTACCTATGCTCGAAATCGCCAACCGTTACATTTAAAAAATGGGTTTCCACCATTGTCGTTGATGTTTTCTTGAATTCCAGACATCACGTTCATCGTCTTGAAAAACTGATGTTTGTTTTTTGGATATCCTCTCGTCGAAATCTTCAAGAAGCACTACTCGTTTGTCTGTTTCGGGCGAAGTTGATATCGGACCTTGTCGGTGCTCCAACACGTCGTTGAGGCCTTTTCTAATAACTTGTTTCACTTCGTTTCGAATATGTTTCTTCTCTTAATATTTTTATTAATTACGTAACATTGATTCTTATAGTTCGCGTAAATTATCAGCCATGTTTCATTGACTCTGCAAATTCGTCGATGCGTTTGGACTCGTTTGTTGCGTGTTGTCGACATCTCATGGTTGCTGAAAATCATTATGGTCCTTATATCTTATGAAAGCGTCAAATTGAGGTATGAGGTGAGAGTGAGTTCGAATGCATGAGTATAAATTAAGTGAGATGAACGGGAATACCGTATTTCCCACAATTCATTCGGGGCTCGCTACGTATGGCAGAAGCCCTTTGAGTAATAATTGACTAATGAGCAAACTTGAATTTTGTGAGGTTAAAATGTGAATTAGATATTTTTATAGGATGTTGTTTGATTTAATTTTTGAAGATCGTGTGATAGTTGAATTATTATAGAATTGTGTATTTGATGCATTTTGTGCCTTGTTTATATCTATCCTTGATATTGATATATGATATAAAATGTGATGAATGTAAATATTTTGCCTTGCAATTGATGTTGATGCGTGTGAACGATCTAGTATTATTAATGTGAGTGAAGACCCTTTAGTGTTTGAGATGACGTATTATGATGCTAAAATCTGATGTAAGTATGATTATGAAAATCTGCAATGACGATGTGTTACTCCTTGACTTTGATATTACCACCTTGATGAATATCATGAAATGTGCGTTATTGTGTTTAATGAATGCCATTGATGGTTCTTCTAATGGATAAAGTTAACCTAGGACAACGAAGGGAGAAGTAGTTGTTGATAATTTTTGAAGTAGAGAATTATTTGGTCATCATATAGGTAGGGCCTGACAAGCCTAGTGATTATGGGAGTTACAACTGTATGAGCCTGATCATGGCGGTCTGCTGTTGAGCCTTAGGGCAAGATTGTTAGACCTTGGAGGTATTCGGAGTGGGGAATTCCTAAGTGACTTAGAGGTAGCACTCCAAATGTCGGG